>JAEIFV010001348.1:0-61450 GCA_018904265.1 Lordiphosa collinella | reverse complement strand
ATCGATCCGCCGAAGAAATGCTAGAGATTGGATGAACGATATACCGAGTTATAGGGAAAACAAAACATGATGCTACATCACCGGTCACACAGGTTAGCAGCATTTAACACGAACATCTTGAATCATTCTTGGGGTTTCTTTACTTATTTCTTCATGAATTTGCGCCCAAGAAATCTTCATAGTTTTCTCTCATCACAACCTGACTAGACTCCCGTTCAACAAAGATATTTCACCCACAACAAAGTTTTAGAAATCCCAAAAAGTTTTAAAACCCCGGCATAGGCTAAAACGAAGCCTTATGGTGTTGTGTGTGCCTTGTTATTTATGGTTATGAGCAAACAACATTGACCCCTCACATGACCTCAAAACCGTCTTCTTTAACTTTCACCATTTTAGTTCGTTTTAACACTTGCTTAAAATCGAATAACAAAGGTAGTTGTAAATATCAAAATTTCTTTATCAGGTACATTACATTTGCATAGATTAGATGCAATCCTGTCTAAAAAAGAGTGTGCTTCTTAAATTTTTTCTAACAATTGACATAGGTTATCTAAAATGTTTAAGTGCTGCACTGAGGTGAAGTTATGAGCTGTTTGTTGTGATAAAAAGAAGATTTTTCTTTACCTAGAATGACGCATTATATTGTTGAAAACCAACTGAAGAAAGATAATAACTCCTTATGTTGTTAAATTTGGCAGCCAATCTACTGTCTTTTAGGCTTATCAGTTCACATTCTCAACTTATAAATATCACAACAATTAGAACAAACTAGAAAATTCCATTTGTGGAGTAACCTAAAAGGTCATGAGTTGAGATATTACAATTAATAGAAATGTGAGTAGAAATTAGTGATAGCAACAGTAGAACATGTAAATTTCTGCATCCTAAAATGACACAGATAACAGAATATGAATAGACCACAGAACACAATAAGTATAACCAAACTGGTTTTCGATGTTAAGATCAAAAGCGAATTTGTATTATTGCGATCCTAATGACCCTGCTGTATTTCCTGAATTTTGTAGATTTTTATCTTGAACCATTAACAATTGAGTTATAGTCTATTTCTACTGACACAAATAGGTTCATATTTTGAAAGTACATTTTTCGAATTAAACTCCCTGGACAGAAATACTGCCCATTATGTTATTGATATTGGCAAATTTTCAAAAAATGTACATTCGTAATGTGACATACATTAGGGCGCTTTTTATGGCAAAATTTAAGGTCATACTGGCGCCCCCCCTATTACGCTAGTTTATGGTGTATATAAAGTTAGATAAGGAAATAGTTCAAAATGTTGTTTTTAATGGACGCGACGGTGCTCCAAAGATTTTGATATTAGTCATACGCAGTGTTGCCCTTCAACTTAATTTTTTTTTGTAGTTGGCTTTGATTTCTAACAAACTGACTTGGTACTTTTAAAAGGTTACTCTGATTTACACTAGAAATGGATTCCAAAAAGACCCAAAATTAAAACAAAAATTATTTGAGAGCTTCGTGGAGTACTAACATGTGGTGTTGGAATGAACACGGACCTTTACTCGTCTAAACACAATGTAAACAGTCGACTGTCGAGCTTTTGCTAAACTTAAGGGACATTATTTAAATAATTGTTGAACAAAATCGTTTACACAGAATTTCTAAATTAAACTGAATTAATTTGGGACTATATGTAATAGGAACTTGATAAGTGGGCCGTTAACTTTATGTTTTAAGGGTAAGCAATAGTCTGCTTGTTAATAATAGTTCCGAAGCAGAGCTGTTAACTACTATTAACAATTACCTTTTTTAGATAATTAATAACATTGATAGTAATCGTTATTGTAACTATTATTATTCAGTAAATTATTACAAAATGTAATTACTTGTAAAATTACATTGATAATTGTACCTTTAAAGGGGGATTTTTGAGTATTTGTGCTTGAAATATAAACTATAATTATTTACTAGTTTAAATGCTCATATATCCAAATTGTTGGCTTTAAAAGTTTATTGCACGCTTTGTAAAGAAAAGGAAGGGTGATAACTCAATTGAATAGTTGCCAATATTAGTTTGATTTTTATTGCCATGATCACCAAAGAATAAGCTTTGATGTTTTCCAAACTTAATTGGTGAAAAGTTATTATTTTCACCTACAACTACATGAATAATACAACTGTTCAAGCACAATTATTTTTTAGTCCCCCTTTAGAGGTTCAATTATTCAAGTAATTGTAAAAGTAGTTAAAATTTGATATTATCGCAATTACAAGTTACAATTATGATTATTAAATACGAAACTACTTATATACTGCCCTAAGCAAGTAATGATAAGTTTCTTACGATATACCCCTGCTCTCATCGATTGGCCGGTGTCGTAAATTAACAAATAAGATAAAAGATTACTGGAATTGAAATGAAATGACATTATGTGATATAGGTCATTATAAAGGGTGATTTTTTAAGAGCTATTGGAAAGTTTAAAAAAAAAAAACAAAAAAATTCAGAAAATGATGAAATCTTTATTTGAATCGATAGTACGGTCCATATAATTTAATGTTTGAAGATTATTTTATGCAAATGTTGACCGTGACTGACGTTACGTTACGATTCGCATCATCTTTGAAGAAGAACGGTCCAAGATGCCACCCAGCCCATAAACCGCACCAAACTGTGACTTTTTCTGGATGCATTGGTAGCTCTTGCAATGCTTCTGGCTGATATTCACTCCAAAATCGACAATTCTGCTTATTTACGTACCCATTCAGTGGGTCGATTAAACTGACCATAAAATGGAAGAAGTGCGTAGTGTTGCCAAAAAGATAATAGCTTAAAAATCACCCTTTAGTTGTCACACAGATAACGGTACAGATCCTGACGTAAGTTATTTGATCTATTCACTTGCAAAGACAATGGACAAAAATACCAAAGTGCATTGTAGGTTTTAAAGGTTAAGGAAGACGAATCTTCAACTTTTGAGATCGTTAGTTCTAGAATTTCCTCAGCTTAAGATCGGAATTCTTGATTTCTCTTTGTCGGGTCACGCAGCCAACACAACCTAAGCATTCATTTCTGTTAGTCACGTGGTGCAATGTAACGTAGCTAAAATTCATTGTTTGTTTTGCTTCTTGCCCACTGTGTCGCCTGGACACAAACATATGCAACCACATACACATATTGTAAATTAGTAGGCAGCAGCGAGAATTCGAAGCAAACGCATTGCTAATTGCTAATTGGAAGTTGCTAAGTACATTCGGTAGCTTAGTTAACCAGCAGGCACAGCGCAGGGTATTACGTTGCGTTATCTCGGTTTCGTAGTAGACGCTTATTTCGTATCAATACGCCAAAATTGAATGAAACTTTTGGTTTTTATTGGACTAAAATGGGAAACATACATACATCGGAACATACTACATTCTAACCCCAAATTTCGTGGCCACTTTATTAGGAAATAAAGTGGTTCAATTCGCATAAATAAGGCTAGTCAAAAACACTCTCTCTGAGAATAAAGAGAACGAGATAATTTGTCTGTTTTGGGGACGACCCAGAAATGTCGAGAGATTTTTAAAAGCCGTGTTAGAGGTCTTATGAATGATAACTATAATGAATGAAGTTCAGTCGGGTTTTGATTAATCTTATAATTAGTTTCCTAAGCTGAACGCTTCCTTCTTATCAAAAATATGGTTATATAAAAGGAGAAACAAGCAGGCCTGGGAACTTAGGACGAATCAAGCAGACATTATGTCGAACAGGAAACTTATTATTCATTCTGTTCGTAGAATTCGTAAAGGAACTTAAAATTCCGTCTGATATATAAAAATAGTTTCTTTAACTTTGTTCAGTTATTTCCATTTTAGTCCTTTTTTGGGTATACATATTACTTTCAGCATCTGAACCAGTGATACGTACGCAGGCCAGGGACAAGATTCGTAACAATTTGTATACTCTGTACCAAAGGTACATAGAGTATAATAAGTTTGTGCAAAAGTATGTAACAGCCAGAAGGAAGCATCTCCGACCCCATAAAGTATATATATTCTTGATCAGCATCAACAGCCGAGTCGATATAGCCATGTCCGTCTGTCCGTCTGTCTGTCCGTATGAACGCACAGATCTCAGAGATGGTAAGAGATAGAGGTTTGACATATATGGGACATATGCTTCTTATACTTTCAGGCAGATCAAGTTTATTTTCAATTTTTGCCACGCCCCCTCCCGCCCCCGCAAATAGGTAAAAACGTCATATCTCCCACAGTTTTGTAGATAGAAGGTTCGTTCCTTTTGGACATATTTAGTAATCAGGATTATTTATCGATCCGTCAAAGGAATGGTAAAGATCGGATGAACGGTTGTCGAGTTATAAGGAAAACAAATAAGCACTTCACAGGTACAGAGTATGTTATAGTCGGGCTTGACCGACTTTCTTTCTTGTTTCACTTATAAAGTATCAACGATCTAAGATTCCATTAATCAAGTGTCAAACCGAAGCCTTAGGTTTGATAAGTCGGGGAACAGGTCCGAAAACCGAGCCCTACACTCGGCTCGAACCCCCGAACCGAACCTTCTTTAAAACTTCAGAGGTCTTCGAATTTGAGCTTAGTTCTGTTTCGCTTATCTTTATAAGGCGAAACGGTAAATTCATTTATTGCACTTTAATTGATAAATTCAGGAGCTTGTTATTGGATATCTGATAAAACTAAGCTCCATGTTGGTTGACTTAAAGAGTATAATATAGTCAGTCACTTACCCCCTTAGAGACTCACACCATTTCATACAACATTCATTGATATTTCTTTGTGCATTGCATTTAAAATGTTGATACATAATTCACTCTTGTCTGGCACTCACCTGTCTTGTCTGTCTGTCTATGTTTCTGTCTGAGTGTCGTCTTATAACATAACGTTGCATAACTGGAGAAGGAATTTCCATAGCTTGCAGTTTTTTTTTTATATTTTTGTTCTGAGTTAGCGACACTAAATGAAATGCGAATTGATTTACACGCGTCGCGTTACACGATTTTCTATCTCACATTTTTGGTCACTAACTGGGTACACAGTGCGTATGCGCAACTTGTCGCTCGGCTTAGCGTCTAAATCTCGACTGATTTTGGTTAGAGTTTTTTTGGAACAGGCAGCTGAAATTGGCTTCTAAAGGTGAAGTTTAGTGGCTGCCGCTTTGGGCAACCGCAGCTGGCGAATGCTCCGTTTCAACTGAATGCCAACTTCATGGGGACTTGCCCAACGAGAACTGCTGTGTGCAACGAAAGGCAGTGACTGCGACTGCGACAACTTCAGCGCCAGCAGAGCCAGACTGCAAGCAGCCACGACGCCAATCAATGCGAGAGAGCGAAAGAGAGCGAGCTGCGTCGGCGCTGCACTGCCAGACAGGCCAAGTGCATTGGCATAGTAAACTTTGAAACGAGGCGCCATCTTCTCTCTTTTGGCCCGATGCCGTTAGATGCGCACTTGACGTCGCGTCGTCGTCGTTGCTCATCAACAAGTCTGCGACAGCGACGCCAGCAGCCAACTACGCTTCGTCGGCCTCGGCTCGTTTGTCTGTCTCGCTTCGGATTCGGTTTCAAAATTTACACAAAGGAATTCCCCCGAATTGGCGGCGTCGACGTCAACGGCGCCAGCAAGGGGAACGGAAACTTCCTTTATTTCTTTTTCTCTCCGGTAGCTTTGAGTGAGTATCAAAAAAGGGGAATTAAATGAAAAATAAATAAAAATTAGTTTCGAATTTGAAGAAATCTGAAGAAGCGGAAGGCTACAATTTAGCCGGCATTTTGCAGTGCATCCGTTCGGCCAGAGCTTCGTTTTTGGGGTTGATTCATGTCAGAGGTAAAGAGAAATTTCGCAGGACTTAAGAGAAGATGACTTTTTGGGGCAGGTCAGTTACTTGAGAGACGGAGAGAGAGCGCGCACGAAAGCCAGCTGACATCTACTAGCGACGCGCTTGTATGCGGCGCCCAGCAAAGTCCAGACTGCGGCCCAAAGACCCCAAAAACTGAGACACCCCTCGGCACATTATTAGATTTATCTTGGTTAGCGCTTAAGCAGCTGCTGGCAGAATCCCCACTGACCATAAAGTTGCAGCTACTCTTTTCGGCTGCCGCTGCCTGCCTGCCTGTTTTATGGCCAAGTCGTCGCTTTGCCTCCACACTTAACTCATCATTATGCCTTCTTACGAGTAGTTTATAGTCCGGCTGCTGCCTTTTCATTATGATTATTAGCTGCTTGAGTGGGAACGGGAAGTGCACTAGGAGACAACAGGATTCAAGTGTCTATGCAAATATTTAATTAGCTGACTTCTTCAGGCTGACGCCTGATTAAGTAAGTTGCGAGAGGCCCTTGGATGCGATTTTGGGCCACAATTAAATTACAAAACCAATTTGTAGTTCGGACCGTCCAAAAAGTTCTTCAATTATTATTAAATTTGTGCACAAAATGGCAAAAATAATGTGTGCAGCAGGATTGCTGCTGGAATATTTCCACAACCAAACATCCAAACACTCACAAACACACACACACACACACATGTCGCCTATTAACCGCCGCGCACAATTTTCATATGCAAAATTTGCAAAATTTTCGATATGGTCAACAAATATGCAATGTAATATCAGCTACAGTTAGACTTGGCTATAAAGTATGCAAAGGAAATGGGCAATAATAATAAAAATAATTAGGGATTGGCTTAATTTGGCTTTAGTTGGTTAAATATAGTTGTGCCACTAATCATATTGTAGATTCTTAGGCCAACAAAGCACAATACATGACAGTAAATACTATATCCCACGCAACCAAGTAACTATCAAAAATTTTACTTGTACAGTTTGCTAAACTCGCGCCTATATGCGCATGAGGCGCATTTGTTGTTGGGTTGCGCGAAGGCTTATGGAACGCGCATTGGATTAACGAAAACGAAATTGCAACAACAACTTTAAATGCGTCTCTTTTCTCTTCCTCTCCCTAAAGCGTCGATTTTGTTTTTGTGGTCGAGCCACAAGCACACACACACACACAACCGGTATTCTCTTTCGTTTTCTTGTGGTTGTTGTTGTTTCTGATTTTTGTGTTTTATCTGTGTGAGTAAATACGCACGCATAAGAGGCAGTTGGGCACCTCTGACTTAGAAGATTTCAATTAGAATATTTTGCATCTATTTTAAGAGTTAAAAGTTATTGTCCTAAGAATATTACATTCTAAAAGTATATTCAATAGATTTTAAAACTGCTAGAAACGGTCTGAAATCAAGTACTTACTTAAAAGTTACTTAAATCAAGTATATTCGTACTTATCGTACTATTGAGACCATTGAAGTCTTTGTGGATGTTTCCGGATATACGAGGGCTGTGCCAGAAATGGCCGACCTAGCACAGTAGTGTTGGAAAATGTTCACAAAAAATATTAAAAAGGGGGAAGCACCGACTATTAAAAGCTTAAGTTTGAAGTTTGGTGCCTTTACCTTGCACGTTTTTTTTGTTTTTCGATTTTAACAGAGGACGCTTGTCATTGATTTGCAAACATGGACAAAATTGGTCATTGTTATGTGATACAATACTTTCATATAAAAGGTCTTAGTCCAACCAATATTAAAAGAAGCTGGATTCTACCTTACGTAATTCTGCTCCCTCGTTTACAACAATAAAATATTGGGTGGCTGAGTTTAAGCGAGGTCGTTTGAGCTGCGAAGATGAACATCGTAGTGGGCGTCCAAATGAGGTGACCACTTCAGAAATGGTGGCCAAAATTAAAAAATGTGTATTGAGTGACCGGCGATTGAAAGTTCGTGAGTTAGCTGAATGTGTAGGCATTTCAAAAAGTGCTGTACATCGCATATTGACCCAAAAATTGGACATGAAAAAGTTATGCGCAAGATGGGTGCCGCGTTTGCTGTTTTCATCATGACAATGTGCCGGTTCACACCTCTGCCGTTGCAATGGCTAAAATTAATGAATTAAAATTTGAATTGCTACCTCACGCCCCTAATTCGCCAGACTTAGCTCCCTCTGATTATTTCTTATTTCCAAACTTGAAAAAATGGCTGGAGGAAAAAGATTTGGCAACAATGAAGAGGTGGAGTCCGAGGTTAATGCCCATTTTGAAGAGCTTCACAGTTCTTATTATAAAAAAGGTATCGAAGCTATTGAACATCGCTGAAAAAGTGTATCGACCTAAAAGGATCCTATGTTGAAAAAATAAAAAAAATGATAAATTTTTGTGTTTTAGTAGTTAGGTCGTCTATTTCTGGGGGGGCGCACATTACCATAATAAAAGACCAATATAATCTCTAAGATGCCGAACGGCTATGCAATGGTTTTGATAGTAAGTAAAAGTAAAGTAAGGCCTAGGCCGACCAACCCTGTATCAACGTTCCGTCAACGATTTTGTGACTGTCGACCCACCCGTATAGCCCTCACAATGTGTTCGACTGACGTATTTTGCAAGGCGATGTCCGCTTAATACGTTAACGGCTCTCCAGGCACGCTAGGTCGATGCAATGCCATGCAGGAACCGACATTAGCGACGCTCGATAGACGCAATGCCGCGCAGAGAAGCGATATAAGCCGCAATCGTTGTCGTCACGACGCATCACCGTACAAAGAGCAACGATGGGTTGACGAAAATACTGTGACTGACCCCAGCCGTTCTAGAGGGAACGAACAAAGCAGCGGTGCTAAAGCGTATGATGTGCGTACTTGTGTTGCTACGTGAAAACGAATACATGCAGGCAGATTAACAATGTTCAAATACTTGTTGCACACAGTTACAGTCGTCGACTGTCGCTGTATGCGTACAAGAGAGCGGCTGGCTCTAGAGCGCTTTCTCTGGCTCTTAAACAAAATTTCAAGAGGCCTGGAGCCAGCTCTAAAGCCAGCACGAAAAATCGTGGGCAAAAAAATCGTATGGCGTTACTTATCTTAGAGATTTTATTGGTCTTTGACCACACCATCAATTTGGCTAAAGAGAAAATTAAGGTACAAAAGAACAAATGCAATGAATCAAACCTATTATTTATGAAGAGGTCAAACTTGAAATGGGCTCGCTAAAAAGCAACAAGGCTCCCGGAGAAGACGAAGTGGACAATAAAACAATAAAGCTACTCCCTCGCAAGGCGGTATTGTTTTTATCGCTCATCTCCAATGCAGATCTATGCCTTAGCTACTTTCCCATTGCATGGAAAAATGCCAATATTGTAATGCATCACAAACCCGGGAAGCCTCAGATGAACTGGAGTCATACAGACCCATAAGCCTCCCCAGCATTTGGCAAACTGCTGGAGAGATGTCAACTGCGGAAAATCTGAAAGCTCCAGCAATCAAACGGAAGATCCAAAACAGTTTGGCTTTTGGATGGGACATGGCACACCAGAACAGCTACACAGAGTTGTCAACTACGTCCTGGAAGGATTTCACGCTAAGGAGTACGTTGTGGCAGCCTACTTGGATATCCAACAAGCATTTGACCGCGTCTGGCATGATGGCTTACTAGCCAAGCTAAAGGGAACGCTCAATCCTCAGCTCTTCTTGATGGTCAGATCTTTCCTATCTGACAGGACATTTAAAGTTGTCCAGGATAGCCTTGTATCCTATAAGAAGAGAACTCGAGCAGGAATATCTCAAGGTAGCGTTCTGGGACCAACACTCTACAGCCTGTTCACAGCAGACATGCCAACTGCTTTGGACATTCCAACTGAGAAGCCGCAGGACCTTCTAATCGCCACCTTCGCCAACGACACGGCGATCATGGCGCGTGACAGAGTATCTCAAAAGGTTTCAGAACTAGGCCTGTCGTTGGAACATCTCCATCAACCCCGAAAAGTTTCACCCAAAAAGTGTCACCCACACGCTCAGAAGAGACAGTAGCCCTGGCGTCTTCCATGCAAGAGAGGTCCTCCCTCACAAAACGGCCCACAAGTATCTTGGAATGACACTTGACAATAGGCTTACCTTTGAACAATATGCCGCCAAAGTTGCAGGTAAGCTTCTCATCAAGGCGAAGAGGATGAGTTGGCTACTCACAGTTGGCCAACAACAAACTCTCCTAAGGAACAATATCCTCATATACAAAGTGATCCTGGCACCGATTTGGAGGTACGGCATTCAGGTGTATGGCATCGCCACGAGACCCACCTGAACAAAATCAGGGTAAGGTCGCCGCCCACCCAAACAAACCCGCCAGGTGCATACTCCGATCACGTAGGATCAACGGGATCAGGGCAAGACGCAGGCTCCTAAGGATCCACCCAGGTGACCTGGCTAGTCGGAGGGGATTTAGTCCAAACATAGGCAACAAATTGGCTGCACAAAACCTGATTGAGACTCCATCTTACCGGCTAGACACCCTTTACCAACCTAAAATTTAATCTTAGAGTTAAAATCCTTACATCTAAGCACACACAAAAACAAACCCCAAACATGCAAATAGAATAATATCCCCTACAATATAAGTGACTTCAAATAGTAACTGTAGAATTGTAATAACAAATTTATCCTGAAATGGACTTTTTTTTGAGCAGTAGCAGTTTCTCACATTGTTTTCTGTAGCAAGACAGGAGGCTGGATTGGACTTATGAATGAGGCCTAGGTTTCATCTGTTTCAGGTTTTAGTTTCATAACAATGTCGGAGTTCTTCCATCTTTTTGCAGAAAGTGGTCGCATATTCCGATGGCATTAAAGATTTAGCAAATGAAGTAGTGTGATGAGGGCTTGACCCGCAGATTTTCTAGGATTCAGTTGGTTCTTTATGCTCTTGGAAATATTTCGCACTTGAAACGCTAAGGAACTTTTATAGAGATTGTTGGAGAAAGACGTTTTTTGTCGTACCGCTTTATATTTCCAGTTAATAATATGTAGTTATAGTTAGTCAATGTCCACTGTACATTAATGTGTTCTCACACATTGGCTGGATTTCAAACTGCATTTTAGGCATTTTGTCGCTAAATTGAGTTCCGGTTTTAGATGGCTTTTGTGTGGCTTCCATCCACTCACCCCCACCATCCTCCACTCCCTCCTCCTCCATCTACGTACCACAACCAATCACCCTTCTAAGCCACAGGCAGATTTTTTCGGTGTTTTGTTGTTGTTTATTTTATGACCCCGGCAGTTTGTTTTACTATTTATTTCTATATATTTCTATACATATAAATTTTTATTCCCCAAAAAATTCGTGAAAATTGCTTGCCAAAAATTAGTTGCAGCAGTCGGCAGTGGCAACCCGTTACAAGCAGTTGGCAGCAATTAGCCGGGCTCGAAAAATAAATTATTGAAAATTTGCATTTGCCATAAACAACGTCCAAAAAGTGTTTTCATTTTATTCAAATATAATATTTAATGTGCAACTAAAAGCCACCAGAGCTTTAATTAAACATTAAAACGATGCTAATCAGCGATCCCTAGGCAATTTCTGTGCACAAACTAAAAGCCTGCACCCGGACGCAGCCATTAGATGCTCCGCAGAAACAAATGCACAAAATATTCAAATGCATCTAAATAAATATGAAAATTTTATAATTTTATACGCATCACAGATAGAGGCAGTCAGCCCTGGCCATTGGGAGGAAAAAATCATTGTTGGCCATATTGAAATGGATTAACGTTGATCGAATGGGGAACTGGGATTGGACATGGGGCACAAATTAAGCTAATTGCGCGCTAGATATGCAAACACACTCCGGCAGAGAGCGAGGGGGGAAAGGGGGGCGATTTGAAGGGACACGCACATTAATAGCCTCATTTGCATAAAGTGCTCACCCAGCAAACTCATTGTCAGGCTCTCTGGGGCAACGACAACGTTGACGACGACTTCGATGCTGAAATATGCTGTCCAAATGACAGGGAGAAAAACCCAAAATCACAAGGCCTAAAGCTATACACCAGATAATATCATGTTTGATTGACATATGAAGTCCATAAGTTGCGGGAATTGATATTCAATTATGTAGGAAGAAAGCGTACAGAGGAAAATGCTCTGCAAACTGGCGCGAAAACGAGTTGCTCGAAATCGAATTGAATTTACTTGTCCAGCGACGCCCATGTTCATAGCGATAGTGTTCAGAAGGGAAGTTTTAGAGAGCTGCGCAAGTCCAAGATTGTAAAAAGACCCAAAGCCTTTGTCAGAAATTTGACTGCTAAGAAAAAGAAAGATCCTTGAACAGCTAGAGGCATACCAAGAAGAAACAGCAGGAAGCGTAAAGGGATTATAATTCAGTGTATGATTTGATGTGGCTTTAAGATCACTTACCTAAGCAGGTTCTCTGCACTTATCTTAGTCTTTATAAGCTTTTGGAGGAACATCATACCCACGGTATAGATTAACCCGTGGTTACAAAAGTTAATCAGTACTTAAGGAATATTGGTTTTTGAAGAGCAAAAGAAAGGTTAAGTTACCAAAGGTGCTTAGTCTAGGTCTATGTTGGGTCTAGGTTAGCTTTAGAGTTAGTTCAATTGTTAGTTCTAGGGTTAGTTCAAGGGTTAGCTCTAGGGATAGGACTGGGCTTAGGTCTAGTGTTAAGACAGGGATAGGTCTGGGGTTAGGTCTAGGGTTTGTTTAGCGTTAGGTCTAAGGTTAGGTCTAGGCCTAGGTAAGGTCTAGGTTGTCTAAAACTCGACTCCAAATACGCCCATAGAGCTAGAAATTACATTAAATGATTTAAACAAAAGTAAATTCGAGGCGTAAGAAAAAGAATTCCCCTCTTAGCAAGCCGAGAAAAGAAAATGACTCTCCTTGCTGGAATCCTACCTTCAACAGGAAGATAGACATGAATCCTTTTTAATGAAGCCAAAAAATCGGAAACGGACACGAAAAAAGTAAAGGGTGATTTTTAAGAGCTATAGGAAAATTTAAAAAAAAACATAAAATTCAAAAAAATGAATGAAATCTTTATTTGAATCGATAGTACGGTCCATATAATTTAATGTTTGAAGAGTATTTCATGCAAATGTTGACCGTGACTGCGCCTCACAATGGTCCATCCGCTTAGTCCAATTTTGGAATACTCTTTCCATCATTTCGGCCGGTATCTCACGAATAAATGCTTCAATGTTGTCTTCCAATGCGTCAATTGGAGCGGGATTGTCTGTATAGACATGAGCTTTGTACATGTTCCCCGAACTCGACCCTGGCTAAGTCCATTTTTGCGCGGGGGTGTGTTTCTTTTTTTTTTTTTGTGATTGTAAAAATCCCAATTTTATTGGCTAAATATTATTACATCTAAGTTTTTTAAGCTATTGTTACTCCTTAAAATAACTTATGTTGTGTGTTTATTTTTGATTTTAATGTTAGATATTTGTTGTGTTGTGTGTTTGTTTTCGTGTAGTTCTAGTTCTAGGGGTTTGAGAACTAGGCTTGTTATATATTTAGATTGTTATTGATATATGTGATAGTGTAGTGTAATGACTGTATATATACAAGGTTTGTATTTAAAGCTATAAGGTGTGATTTGTCGTTGGGAAGTAGTTTTCATGTCAGTATTTTCTGTACTAAATGACGGGTTTTTGTAATAGCCTATATCCTTCGGTTAGCCAAGTCAGTGGGATGGATCCTCCTGAACTCTCTCTCCCCAAAACCCCTTTTATCCTTCTTCTTCTTGAGCGAGATCCGGGCGAGTTGTTTGGGTGGTATGCTCCTTGTCAAGGTTAACGTGAGGCTTGTCTGTTTATGGTATCGCCGACCATAGGGACACCACAATCTCTCTCTATGTCGCTTGGTTCTGATGAAAGCGGCCAGTGGGGAGAGCATTTTTTGCCTGAAAGACCCTAATTTTATTCCAGTGGGTCTTGACGGCGATGCCATACCCTGGATGCCTACCTCCAGATCAATGCCAAGGATTACTTTGTACATCAGCACCTTGTTTTTCAAGGACAACTTGTTGTTTTCGTTAAGGAAACAATCCTTGTTGCCTTGCTTCTCAAGCTGTGTGTCATGTGGCACCGGCTTGTGAAACACCCATGTCATGCAAGTCAAGCTCTTGCATTTTGGGCCAAAAGTTGGACATCATCTCACTAGAGCTCACCATTCACAGTTACGTTATGATTCGCATCATCTTTGAAGAAGTACGGTCCAATGATCCACCATCCCATAAATCGCACCAAATGAGATTTTTTCTGGATGCATAGGTAGCTTTTGAAATGCTTCTAGCTGATATTCACTCCAAAATCGACAATTCTGCTTATTTTCGTACCCAATGAGGCAAAAATCAGCTTTGTCGCTGAACAACGGTCTTTGGCCAACTCTTCCAAGAGCCGACTCACCAAAAGTTCTACCATTGCGGTAGGTCGTCCGGCTTCAAATTCTTGCACCAGCTGTATTTTGCGGGCTTCACAGTTAAATCCTTCCGCAAAATTTTCCACGTTGTTAGAGTAACAGAGGCCCAATTGCTTCGAACGGCGACGAATCGACAAATGATGGTCATTATTAGCACTGGCCGATACCCTGCTCGATATTTTCTTCGCTTCGCACTCTACATAAGCGTGTTGGTGGTTTAGTCGTCCAACATTCGATTAAACTGACCATAAATTGAAGAAGCGCGCCGCGAAAAAGAGCACGCATTTTGATAATAAATTCAATAATTTGCAAGCGTTGCTCGTTCACTATTAATGCATTTGCTTTGTCTCATTCCCTGGATTTTCCCAGCAGGCTGTCCTAAACGTTTTCTCTTTCTTTCCGGGGATATTGTTGTGTCCCGGTATTCAGCGAATGGACTGGTTGTTTCTGTTGGTCCAATTTGTTCTTTGTCTCTAAGTCGAGCTTAGAGGTGAACTTATTGCTGCTAAGCGCGTTGAGTCTCTTGGTCCGAGCAGTAAAGGGTTTTCTTCCAGTTTACCGAGTTCCCGTAAGGGCTACTATGTGGTTCCTACCTATTCTTCTGCTGTCGGTTAAGCAGAGTTGATTTCCCATCAGGCAGATGGTATGGTGGAGAGGTGTTAGCATCAGAACTTCTACATAGGGCTGCTGTCGAGCAGGTACGGATGGCAGCGGTCAGCCTTTGCAGCTTTTGCTGCTGCGTCCCTACAGTGAGGAGATTTGCTATATCTCCCCAAACGGCAGCTCCATATGTGAGGACTACCATGAGGTATAGCCTCCGGAGTATGTGTGGTGCCGTGCCCATCGATTTTCTGGCTATGCTCCTGCATGTGAATAGTGCCCAGGGCCTATTAGCTCGCAAAACCCAAAACACTTTTTCAATACCAGCCTTAGTAAAAAACGAAACAGCCGCAGCACAAGCGGTCTCTCACTTAGCGGAACACTTTTTCTCGCACCTAATGTGTGTTTTCTGTTACGTGTTTTCTGGTTGAGCAAAACACACAGAGTAGTGGCTGGGTGGCTCAGCGGCTAGAGTGCGCGACCGCCTGTGCGAGGTTGTCGGTTCGATCCCGCCTGGAACACCTCTTTGCTGTTGGCGCCAGCATTGCAGTACTTACCATGAAAAAGCTTCTCAAACTGTCGTTCGGATTCGGCGTTAACCTTAGTTCCCTTTCTCTTGTGCTAAAATTAGAAGCGCACAAGCCAAAAGATTGAAGAGCTCGGCTTTGGCCCTTTGGGGCGGTCCCAACTAAGTTGCTAATTTACTTTTACTAAATACCGAGTAGCGTCATCCGACAACCTCCGACAGCAACTAACGACGAGCACTCACTAAACAACTGTCTGCAAATGAGCAGTACACAATAAGTATCTGCGAAAAGTGTTTTTTTGTTTTTGCGTGGATGGTGGGCTGATATGTATGCTGACGCTCGTTATAAATGGGGATTTTAGCTATTATCTTTTTGGCAACACTGGTTTAAACAGCTCACGCACGTTTCGTGTTTTGTTTCACTGATCGACATTTCAGTTGGTCTATAATTTAACCATGATCTTCCTTTACTCCTCCAACAAAGAGACTCAACGCCTTGGCAAGCAATAAGTTCACCTCTAAGCTCGACTTAGAGACAAAGAACAAGTGGACCAACAGAAACAATAGTCCATTCGCTGAATACGGGACACAACAATATCCCGGAAGAAAGAGAAAGCCCCGGAAAGAAAGGACTGCCTGCTGGGAAAATGCAGCGGAATGAGACAAACAAAAGCATTAATAGTGAACCACAACCTTAAAAAGTTCCAGAAATTGATCCAACAAGGAAAGAATGTCCTCAAGATACTGACGGGGCTCTACACGGGCCACTGCAAGCTTTGGGGTCACCTGAACAAGTTGGGTATAACAAACACCCAACTATGTAGATATTGTGAAGAGAAGGAGGAGTCCTCTGAACATATATTAGCACACAGCGATTTGGGAAACACGGCTTACACCCCAACAAGATAAGTAACCTAGAACCCACGTGCAGGAAAAAGGGCTGCTACGCGAGTTGTAAACTCAGTAGGGTTCACAATAGACCAGGACTGGTCGAGGTGCACTACTTCCCCAACGACAAATATATGTTATATATATGTCAAGGTTAGGTCAAGGGTAAGTTCTAGGGTTAGGTCTAGGGTAAGATCTTTAGTTAGGTCTTGGGTTAGTGTCTAGGATTAGGTCCAGGGTTAGTGCTAGGGTTAGTTTTAGGAATAGTTCTAGGGTTTATTCTAGGCTTGTAAAATGGCTTGACATAGCCCCAAAGGGCCAAAGCCGCGCCGCTCTCAATCTCTTGGCTTGTGCGCTTCTAATTTTCGCACAAGAGAAAGGGACCTACAGTTTAACGCCGAATTCAAACGGCAGTTTGAGAAGCTATTGCATGGCTAATTACTACAAAGCTGGCGCCAACAGCAAGAGGGGTGACCGGGTATAAAGTTTATTCAAAGAAAAAACTTTTCATTAGATGTTCCGAAGCGGGATCAAAACCACGACCTCTTGCACAGCGGTCGCGCACACTAGCCGCTGAGCCACCCGGCCACTTCTAGGATTAGCTCTAGAGTTAGTTCTGGGGTAAGTTTTAGGGTTAATTTTAGAGTTTGTTCTATATTTGGTTAACCAATCGATTGGTTAAAAAATACTTTGTCTCCCAAAATGTTTTCTTCCATAAAACTTAACATATTTCCGCTTCAAGAAATATCCTCAATTTACCGTTTTTCGCCAATTTAGAAAAACTTTGAGCGCTTCCTAGTTTATAGTAAATCTAAAAGTTATGAATTGTAGAAGTTTTTTTTTTGGAGAAGACTTTTAATTTCCGCTTGTCTTAAACTTCCACGGCTCTACCCACAAAATCCGCTTAAGTGTTGCCGTAAATTCTGTTGCAAAGTCTACTTAAAGCCTTTTTGATACCATTTAATTGATTTGATTTTCTTAAGTTTACTTAAAACTTACACCAAACAAGAAAAAAACCCATCACACACACACACATACAAACTGTTCACTCAGCTGGCTGCAAATTCAATTAGTTGAAGGTGGTGGCAAACGTAAAAACTTTTAAGCTGCCAAATTAAATGAAGTGTGCCAAGTCAAGGCACCCAGTTTGGTGTTGACTTCGTCTGTCAGGCAGGTCTTAATGACAGCGCCTGTGGTTTGCCCTACGGCACAGCAACAGCAGCAACCTGTCATACGCAACAAAACACGCACAGAACAACCCTAAGCGAGGAAGGAAGGGAGCGGGGTTAGAGAGGAGAAGCTAATTGAAAAACGTAGCGCGGGCGTGCAGCTCGACGTATACTTAATCTTTCCTGCACACAGACACACACACACACACGGGGCAATGGGAAGGGCGAGTTTGTGTACATCAATGTCAGGACATCTCAAATGGGTTAACAGGCAAACCTCACAAACTTGACACACTGTGGCAAGCGTTTTAGAGAGAAGATTCAATGCAAATATAAACAAATCAGCGGACAACGAGAAAAGTCAGCACAAATTTGTTGTTGTTCAGCAGAAATTTGCAGCAGCTGCCACAGCAAAACATATGGAAATTAAATTTCTTGCAACCTTCCCCCAAAAAAAAGAACAGAAAACTAAAATGTAAAATTTTCGTTGCAGCATTTTTGGCGCAACCTGCCTCTGATACGAGTATCTCGGCTGTGTGTTGTGGGTGTGTGTGTGTGTGTGGGTGGTGTAGGCATTTTCTGTGTACGTTTTAGAAAATGAAACTTTTGCAACAGCATCGAGAGCTGAGAGCTGAGAGGCTGCTGCTGCTGCCCACACAACTGCGGCTACGAAAGCACTTAATCATCTTAAACCGTTGTTTGCACGGTTTGCCGCAGACGTGGCTGCCACCCACAAAACAGCAACAACAGCCCCACATACAAATATATATACAAACACACTCAGTGCTCCTACACGTGTTTTCATATGCTGCGTGGCACGCAAAAAAAAAAACAACCCGGAAATCGCACAAAAAAACAGAAAAAAAACTGTGCATCCTCGGTTAAAAGAAATTTTTGTATACTCTAGAATTTAGAGAAAAAAATATCTTAAGAACTAGACATTTGTAAGTCGCTCCAAATTTGAAAATTTGACTTGTTTTTTAAGCTATTTTAAGCGAATAAGGTATACGCAACTTTTGAGGGGAACCTTAATGGTTGAATGCGACTTACTTTTCCTTCTTAGTACAGTTCCATTTCTTGGCTTTAAAGTAAAATTTACCAGGCATTTCTACGATTTTTTTAAAGAAGTTATTTAACTTAAGAAAATTGCTTATTTTTAGAGCCCTTAAGTATGCAATAGCTTTTTTGTGATCAGCTTCAAACAAAGAAACAACCAGGCCTACTGTTTTCTTAAAAAAAAATAGTGGAATTGCTAGAAAAATTTTATTCTAATGCTAAGATATTGAACTTTAAGTTGATTAAGAGAAAATGTATGTCCTGCAGTCTGTTTTTCTAAATAAGACTACTTTTCGGTCTATGGGAGCAATACTACTACTATAAAGATGTACGATTTCGACCAAACTTAGTGCAATCGTGGAAAAGCATAACAAACTGTTAATTTTAAAATTTGGAGGTCCAGCTAGAACTTCCTTTTCGACCGATCATTCATACTGCAGCTATATGCTAAGTCATCCGATTTTGTCAAAACTTTACCGAAAATGTTATCGAAAATGTTAACAGCGCGTTTTCCTTAAGCTCCATTTACACGACCTGATCGCTCAACTGGTTTTTGCCTATGTGTAGCTCGTGTAAACAGGCGTCTGAGTAAGCTCCTGATCAGAGGTGCGTCTAAATTGACCTGACCATCAGCTGGCGTCATAGGGTTGCCTGATTGAAGTGTTGCTCCCTGGCTTACAATTGTTATCGAATTTTGGCTATCGGTTTGGTTTTTTATTTATGTCAAATCACGGCTTATTGAAATAAAACATTAAAATTGATCTAACGCGCCTTATTGACTTGTACGAGGCAAAGTTATCTAACCATGTATTATTTGGATTAATTTTAAAAATTTTAATGGATTTTGTTATGGTTTTTTTAAGTTTTAATTGTATAAAATTTCGATTTTTTGTGGCGTTATGTTGGTACTCATGTCTCTCACTTATGCCGACAACTCCGGCCATTTTGAATGTTCACTTAATTGTTGACAGCTGCTTTGCTTGCACGTGTTTTGGATCGTCTTCGATTTTTACCTATTCAAAAAAATGGATCAAAGAACCTGTATCAAATTTTGTGTGAAAAACGAAATTAAGTGCGCGGATGCATTCCGAATGTTGATGTGGCATACGGAGAAGCTACACCTTGGACCGAAGCAACGTTTATCGGTGGTACAAAATGTTCTCAGAAGGCCGAGAAGATGTGAACGACGAAGAGCGTGCCGGACGCCCGAGCACTTCAACAACAGACGAAAAAATTAATGAAGTGGAGAAAATGGTATTGGCCAATCGTCGAATCACCGTTAGAGAAGTTGCTGAGGACCTAAACATATCGATTGGCTCGTGCCATTCGATTTTTATCAATGATTTGGGCATGAGACGGGTCGCCGCGAAATTCGTACCAAAATTGCTCAATTGCGACCAAAAACAGCATCGCATGAACATTGCTAATGAGATGTTAAACTCTGTCCCTGCGACGACCCAAATTTGCTCCAGAGGGTCATAACTGGTGACGAATCGTGGGTTTATGGTTATGACGTGGAAACCAAAGCTCAATCATCTCAATGGAAGCTGCCGCACGAACCAAGACCGAAAAAAGCGCGCCAAGTTCGGTCGAATGTGAAAGTTTTGCTGACAGTTTTCTTCGATTACAGGGGCGTGGTGCATCATGAGTTCTTGCCACAGGGAAGAACGGTCAATAAGGAATATTACCTGCAAGTTATGCGCAATTTGCGCGAAGCAATCCGCCAGAAACGCCCGGATTTGTGGAAGAACAAAAATTGGCTTTTGCACCACGATAACGCCCCTGCTCACACATCGTTGCTTGTGCGCGACTTTTTGGCCAAAAACAACACACTAATGATGCCGCAGCCACCGTATTCCCCAGATCTGGCCCCCTGTGACTTTTTCTTGTTCCCTAAACTGAAGAGGCCCATGAAAGGACGACGTTACGCTACGCTTGACGAGATAAAGACGGCATCGAAGGAGGAGCTGAACAAGATAAAAAAAAATGATTTTTTGAAGTGCTTCGAAGATTGGAAAAACCGTTGGCACAAGTGTATAATATCTCATGGGGATTACTTTGAAGGGGACAAAATAGATATTCATGAATAAATAAATAATTTTTTGAAAAAACACAAAATTCGCGATACTTTTTTTTTTTTTGTGGGAATATTTTATTTGTCTGGTGTGGTCGAAAAACTGCTGAAACCCAGCTCAGGAATATATTGTTTACAATTATTTTGGAAGTGAGTAGTAGAAAATGGAGAAAACTGTGCCAAGAAAAAATAAATATAAAATTTTTAATGGAGGAAAATTTGTAAGACAAACTAAGAGATAGCCATAGCAGCAATCCTCGGGTACAGCATCGCTGCTTTGCTGCCGCTGAAAGTTTTCTCTATTGTGTCCCACCACAGCGGGAAATATGACCACCTGAGGACGACTCTCGGCCAGACGACATAGTAAATCACAAACAGATTTTCTTACATAGGGTTCATGATGATTGAGACGACTAAATAGCTGCGGTATGATTACCTTCCAGGGGGCTATGGGTGTGGTACTCAGGCCCTGCTTTAGGATTTCTTGCAGGCCGCTGGCATGCTTGACAATGAGACGAAGAAGACGTAGGGTGGTAGCTACCATATTGCTATCATCAACCTGGAAAATGAAGAGTATAGAAAGGAAAGTTTGAGTTGGTCCTTCGAGCCGGATGAAATTTTTCTACAGGTTTAAGCTTATTGACGTTTAACTTTGTCTTAATGATGTTGAGTTTTCTTAAGGGAACGGCTTTAATTAAAGTGCCTGTACATAACAGTGGATCTCAGTCATTGGTCCTTCGAGCCGGATGACATATTTTACTAGACTAAGCTTTTCCATTTTAAATTTGTTTCAAAGATGTGGAGATTCTTTTAGAAACGGCCTTAATTTGAGTGTCTGTACAGTAGAGTGGACCGCTGGCCCTTCGAGCCGGATGACATATCCAGCATTTTCACTTTCAATTTGTCTCAAACCTTTTTTTATTGCTTTAATTAAAGCAGTTGAGAAGTAAGGTAAGATACATGTTATTGTGCTCAAAGTTATTAATATAATCCTGAACGTATTCGGTTCACTCCACTATACTCAATAGCTATATTTAGCTACTGTGTACCTCAAACGACGTTCAACAAATATGCGACATCATATCCCAAACCTTAACGACTGGGACAACCTCCCCACAGCAGAGCCAACGCCATAATATCTAGAAGGTGGTAAACCTAGACCTAATTCAGTTATCACTATAGAAAGGAAAATGCATTCCGCAGTTAGGAATATCCACAAAAGTTGCCTTAAACAGTATAAACAAGCATTTTATGCAGCCTTAAGCTCGAATTAACAAAGATGCCAAAGTAAAGAAACATTTTCAATATCCAATGGAATTAAAGAGGTCTCATGAAATTCTATATGTCTCCACTCTAATGAAGCTTACTGTTAAAGTAAGCAAAACCTCTATTCTTCAGGTACAAAATATTCCTTTTGATGTCACGAACCTCATATCAAATGGCTGATACCTTACGGCGGGACATGAATAGAAAGCAGGCAAAAACAGCCAAGCCAACATAAAAACGGATATAAGAGGGCGAAAGCCGCCCCACATTGACCAACTGCGCAGCTAACTAAACACATGGCAGCACCTGTCTAACCAGAATCCCCACCCCACCACCTCCTCCCCCCTTGTCACCCTCTCTCTCTCTCCCTCTCTGGTGACCACATTTCATACAGTTTCCAAAGCTAAACCGCATTTAGCGCGCGTTTAGTGGTCGCCATTTTGTTTGCTATCGTTCCATGTTGTTGCCCAGATTTATGCAATGAAAATATGCCACTGTCTAAAGTTTCAAGTGCCATTCAGACCCGAGATCCCACACACTCACATGCTAGGCAAACACTGAGCGAAAGGGACGGAGGCAGAGCAGCACTCTGCCTCCACCTCGTGTGTGTGTGTGTGTGTGTGTTCCGTTTGGGTTTTGGTAATTAAAAAAAATTGTCTTGCTTATATGCAAATCAATTAGTCCTGTGGCAGGGAAAGCAATATATGACAAGGGCTTTCTCCAAACGAGACTAATTTGCATCCTTGGCAGCCATCCAATAGACAATATTGAGACAAGGGACAACTTAAAGAGCCACTCCCGAAATTGAAATTGAAAATTATTGCTGCACAGCATTTCCCACACTTTCCTTGTCAAATTCGACAGCTCCTTGGCCTGCAGCAACAGTTTGCATTGCATTGCATTGCACACTGCGGCCATGTCCTGCGGCTGGGATCCCTTTTGCCTTTGCATATTGTGTACTTAACTTGTTTGCGAACGACAAAAGTTTCCCGGCAACTCTTTGAACCCAGGGGCAGAAACTTGAGACTCAGGCTCTCGCATCCTTGCTCACATTTCAACAGCAAGAAAACAACTAAAAGTCAAATAAACAATTCAACTTTGGCGCTGTTAACGGAGCACGGAGCAACGGCAGCAGCAGCAGCATCATCATCGCTCATAATATACACCCCGTAGACGAGGACGGCCTCCATAGTTTCTTATTTCCCTCGCTTTGCATGTTTTATTTATTATTTTTGTCGTCGCAAAGGTTACAGCTCTTGACTTTAATTGTTAACAAGTGACTGCTGCGAGCTTTAATTATTGAACGCTTCTTGAGGAGCAGCAGCCCCAGCAGCTACCCCAGCAGCTACCTGTGAAAGATGATACACTAATATATCACGTTTTGTGCCAAGTTTTTTTTGACAAGTGGCAGGGAAGGCGTAAGCGTTAACTAAAAGTCGCGTTGCCATCGCATTTCTCTTGCTTAGAGCAACAACGGATATGATGATGATGTATGCAGGCTTTTTGGCTAGGAGAACATTATGGTGGGACGTATTACTGGATGATTAGTTAAGAGCAAGGTCAAGTAGAAAGCAGAATCTAATGAAATGCACTCAGAAAAAAGGCAACAAGCTATCTATACCAGTGCTTAAGTTGCTTCAGTCGAAGTAACAGAAGTTGCAACATTTTTCGACTGACGATTTCTGAAATAAGCGAGGCAGCAGATGCAGACGCCTCTTAGTGAATTTTCTCAATTGCCTTTCCAGAGCTGCTGCTTTCGTTCAGAAGCACAGGTCGGCGGCAGCAAGTGTTCGGATTGCGAAAAAACATTAAACGACGACTGCTGCTGCTGCCTAGCTTTTTTAGAAATTGCCTTCGAAAGCGAGGCAGAGGCAGAATCAGAAACAGACGAAATGAGACTTATTGCAGTTATTAAAACACGGATCCATACCAAGTGCTTATCAATAATGTTTGAACATATCAGAAAAAAACGGTAGTTAGGTTCTTAAAAGGCATCTAAAAATGTGCCTCCATGTTCAACTCCTCAGCATCAGATGGCAGGCTCAAATGTCTGTCCTCTAGCTCCCAGAGCTTCTAAGTCAGGGTACTCAAAAAAGTCGTCTAGAGTTGGAGAAACGACATAACCATTGAAATCTTCCCCTTTCCGTCTTGACTCTGGATCGATTTTTGTCAGCAGCATATGATTCACTCAGCAGTAGAGCACAATTTATCCGTACCATTTTGTTTGCATAGTCCAAAATTTAACGGTATCTGTACTACATATGTTACCTGCCCAAGGTCCATAAATTGGTGAGTTGAAGACATGACATGGCCTGTCATAACGTTTGATCAAGTTTGCGTAAGAAAGAAAATATGCCGCCACCGCTATAGGTAAAATACGCCTTGTTATTCAGAAACAATCTCAAATATTCGAATTTATGTGTTTTTCCAAAATTCGCCTTGATTTGAATCTTCGCAAAAAAATTGATTGACTTGAAACTTTGAATTGTTTGCCCACTCGAGAACATGCCACGTATAATTGTTCGTGTAAAAAATATTGTCCAAATCAAAGCCACAAACTGATAACGTTTGGCCTTGAGAAATATTGATTGTCATTGCGAATGCTAATCTAATTGAAAATTGAAAGCGTTGGCCGGTCTGTGAGAATCATTGGAAACATTTTCGTCTAAAAATTTGCCATTTAAAATTGTTGCTTCGCTCAAGTTTTTCATCAACTTTTTAATGACCAAATTCCGACGTAAAATAAACGCAGATCCAGCTTATACATATGATGTCATAGAAGGTGTGTCGATTTGCCTGGCAAATCCAGTGAGTTCAAAAACCCTGTTGGGTAGTTTAAAGCCACGTTGGCTTTGCAAATAGTATCGATGGATTTGTATCGTCGATCTCCATGGCCTGTCATAACGGGACCTAGGAATTGATTTTAGACCTATGGTTTCTTGGGGAAATTTTCTTAGAATTCACCGTAGATTATGTTTATGTTTATTTACCGTAGATTATGTTATGTTCGTGTGTTTTCATTTTCCATTTTAAAGTAATGAATTATTAGCAACACAACTTGAGTGACACGCAGTTAGAGTTTATCGACTTTGACTTTGAAGCACAGCTGTGTGACGGTGTTCAATTTTTAAAACAAACAAACATCACACGTCTTAGTTTTGAAGCATTTTCTACTGAAAACATCAACAACAAGAAAAGTAAAACGGCACTTTGACACTTATTCTCACCATAGACACTTTTCCGACGCTTTTCCGGGAATTTTCCAACATCGCAAAATCACATTTCAATTTATTTCACTTACTGTCCTTACAAACCGAATTTCAAGTCAATCGGATGAAACAAAATTTTACCCATACAAACTTCTTCGACCCTACGGTCAAATTCTCCAACATCGCAAAATCACATCTCAATTTATTTCACTTACTATTCTTACAAATCGAATTTCAAGACATTCGGATGAAATATAGTTTGAGGCATTTGAATCTGCATTTGAATTTTGTTTGTGGGAGGATTTTCCGAAATTGTGAAAACACGTGTACAATTATTTCGCCTACTTTGCTTACAAACCGGTCAATCGGATGAAAAATAAAATTCTCACCATACAAACTTTTCCGACGCTTTTTCGACTTTTCCGGTTTGAGTTTTCCAAAACCCCGTCATAGTACTCACTTTCACCACAAACTTATGGAACCTCATGTCCAAATTTCAGCCCTCTAGGTTTTTTTCGTTTAGACTGTGGGCTGATTGCCAATCAGTGAATCAGTCAGTCAGTGAATCAGGACAAACTATTTTGTTCAATGGGCATGTTCTGGTCATCGGGTCAATCGGGCATGTTCTACAAACCTCTAGCCACCCAAAAGCAACCCAAAAGAGATAGATTTAAAAAAAAAATTTTGGAAGGAAGAGTTGCCATTTGATGGTTTCATCTGGATGTAGTAGCTTATAGTAAACCATGCGCAATTGGTCCCACCAAATACAGATCATGACCTTGCTTTGGCTTCGGTTTTGGCGTATGGCCTTGCGGCCTGTATGAATTTTTGCGTTCAAGGGTTTTCATATCCAGTTACAATACGCCGCAAAAACTTTTTTTTTTGATGTTTGAGTTGTTCAAAAGTTTAATTCATACGGCACCCAATATCCTACCTTATGGCTTGTTGAATCACTCCCAATGCTTTTGAGAGTTATTCATGCGTTTGCCACGAGTCTTCATCCAATATAAGCTTTTCGGATCGTCCTTGGCACTCTTTGCCATCTTCACTACTAAAACTTCTATACCAAAACTCACATGTGAAAATCGATGAAGCATGTTCCACATAAGCTTCTTGCAGACTTCTATGGACTTCAGCTGCTAAATTTTACACGTTTAATGTTGAAAACAGAAAGTTACACGTGGCATGTAGAACAAGAGAGCTTAGTCGAGTGCCCCGACTACAAAATACCCTGTTCTATTGACTTCGTGTGTTACAAACACACACACTCACACATACACACACTTCAACATACACACAAACGCATGGCATGCGGCCGCGCGCAATAAAATGCAAGACCCCCCCTCTCTCCCACAAGTTAATTGATGCGTAATACTCGGTGTTTATTGGCCGGATCTTTGTGATCTTTTTCCAGAATAGATAGATATTGGGCCTTACTTGATATATGTAAGGTTTGAAGGTCTATCTAAAATGGTGGCTCTGTCAGTTTTTTTCGCTTAAAGGGGGAGGGGGAGGAATTTTCAAAATTGAAACAAACTCGTTTTGAATCGGGTATACTCTTATCTACGCAAAATTTGTGGCTCTAGCTCTTATAGTCTCTGGAGAAACACGCGTTCATACGGACAGAGGGACAGACGGACGGACAAACGGACATGGCTAAATCGACTCGGCTGTTGATGCTGATCAAGAATATACGAGGTGTGTTCAAAAGTATCGCGAATTTTGTGTTTTTTCAAAAATATTCATTTATTCATGAATATCTATTTTGTCCCTTCAAAGTAATCCCCATGAGATATTATACACTTGTGCCAACGGTTTTTCCAATTCTCGAAGCACTTCAAAAAATCATTTTTTTCATCTTGTTCAGCTCCTCCTTCGATGCCGTCTTTTTATATCGTCAAGCGTAGCGTAACGTCGTCCTTTCATGGGCCTCTTCAGTTTAGGGAAACAAGAAAAAGTCACAGGGGGCCAGATCTGGGGAATACGGTGGCTGCGGCATCATTAGTGTGGGTTGTTTTTGTCAAAGTCGCTCGCTGCCAACGATGTGTGAGCAGGGGCGTTATCGTGGTGCAAAAGCCACTTTTTTGTTCTTCCACAAATCCGGGGCGTTTCTGGCGGATTGCTTCGCGCAAATTGCGCAGCAACTGTGCAGGTAATATTCTATTGACCGTTCTTCCCTTGTGGCAAGAACTCATGATGCACCACGCCCCTGCAATCGAAGAAAACTGTCAGCTAAACTTTTACATTCGACCGAACTTGGCGCGCTTTTTTCGGTCTTGGTTCCCAGGCGGCAGCTTCCATTGAGATGATTGAGCTTTGGTTTCCACGTCATAACCATAAACCCACGATTCGTCACCAGTTATGACCCTTCAAATTTGGGTCGCGGACAGAGTTTAACATCTCATTAGCAATGTTCATGCGATGCTGTTTTTGGTCGCAATTGAGCAATTTTGGTACGAATTTCGCGGCAAACCGTCTCATGCCCAAATCATTGATAAAAATCGAATGGCACGAGCCAATCGATAGGTTAGGTCCTCAGCAACTTCTCTAACGGTGATTCAGACGATTGGCCAATACCTATTTTCTCCACTTCATTAATTTTTTCGTCTGTTGTTGAAGTGCTCAAGTGTCCGGCACGCTCTTCGTTGTTCACATCTTCGGCCTTCTGAGAACATTTTGTACCACGATAAACGGGGTTGCTTCGGCTAAGGTAGCTTCTCCGTAGTCACAGTCAACATTCGAATGCATCCGCGCACTTATTATTTTCGTTTTTCTTCACACAAAATTTGATACAGGTTCTTTGATCCATTTTGAATAGGTAAAAATCGAAGACGATCCAAAACACGTAAAGCAAAGCAGCTGTCAACAATTAAGTGAACATTCAAAATGGCCGAGCTTGTCGACATAAGTGAGAGACATGAGTACCAAGATACCGCCACAAAAAATACGAAATTCGAATATACGTAAAACCGCGAATTTAAAAATTCGCGATACTTGAACACTATATCGGCGTTTGACAAGAAAAAGGGTTCCATTAATATCATACAGGTTTTGGCTTTATTGTTGCGGCTCATTACATTTTTTTAAAGGACACTGTTGGGAAAAACTCCTAGGTAGGTGAATTCGGGTGAAATTTTTATGAGTTCTCCTTTATATGTCCACCCTCTCCGTCGCTGCCAATCTACCACCTTCTGAAGACCATAATTCGGATTTTGATAGATTTACCTCCATTCCCCACATGGTGCAGTACACCTCCAGCCGATTGATCATGCCTTAAAGAAGTAGTGAAGAGTCGTTCTTCTTTTCGCTCGGGCTTACCGCTCTACCCAAAAGAAGCACTTATCTTCTACACCCGAATTCTGTACCGTTAATATCCTACGCTGATGTCCTTCTGCCTGTCTGCCATTCTTGCCCATTTGCCCTCCTTCTTTTACAACCTTCTGGAGTCGCTGATTCGTTGCTTAGCAAGTGGTGATATTAAGCTTCTCCTTAACCTGCGTATTCTCCATTCCCGCTGCTTATCAATACAAATTTCCAATGAAGTCTTAAGCTGAGTACAGCACCGCTCAACTTTGCTCTGAATGCAACACACTTTTGAGGCATTTTACTGCCTCACCCAATTCCCTTTGTATTTACCCAAGCAACACTGAATTATTTACTTAACTTATAACCTCAAGTTTTATCAGAGTTTTCCATAAATAAGTAAAACGAAAATATTTCAAGTGCACAGCAGCTGCAGGCGGAGTGTCACCGCACTCGCAGTATCATTTGTCTTCATCATCGCATGTCTGGGCCTACACTGCGTATGCATAACTTTGCAATTTTTCATGTGCCTCACGTGTGACACAATTATCACACAAGACACAGAGTCGCCTTGATGCGGCACTTGTCGGTCTGTCAACAAGACGCCAGTCAAAGTGGGAGAACAAACAGACCAACAAACCAACAAAAAGTTACCTTCAATTAACTTTGATGTGTTGAATTTGTAGCCGCAGGCTTGAAAATAATTAATAGTCCTTGCATTGTGCTTGAAAAGAGAGCGAGTTAAATTTTGCCCCAAAAAAAAAAAAAAGCCAACACACACACACACAAGCCAATGCAAATGCAACATGAATGGCAGGAAGCAGGAAAATCAAGAGAAAGAACTGGGGGGGGGGGGGGGGCTGGTGGGAAGACCACCGATATCAATGCAAATTGAAGTGGCCAACTCGGAGCTCGACAAGTCGGAAAAGTCACATTTGAAATTCAATGAATTTTTACCCAGGCACGGAGGATGAATGGCAACGGTGACGGAGACATGGTCCTGTCAATTGGACGACGCCACTTGAGGTGCTGCAACACTTTGCATTATGAATGACTTTGGTCAGCAGCCAATTGCCGCAGTTTTAGCTCCGCTTTAAATTGGGCCATAAATTGCCAGCGAGGGGGCTAATTATCAAGAGTGCCCAGCCAAAAGCCAAAAGCCAAAGGATGCATGCATAATTCCGGCACAGAGAAACTTTTATTTATTGCGGCGACTTTAAAGAGCGACGCAATTCTCCGCAAAGCAATAAACAAATTGTCTTCTGATGTCGCCCTCCAGGAATTGACATCAAGAGTTCAACCATGCAACAATGCAATAACAATTAGCCCAGCTGCCAAATGCAATTTGTCGTTAGTTTAAAGCCAGCCAAATTCCTTAAGGATCTCCAAAGGACAACAGCTGCAAATTAATTTGATTTCAAAGTGAAAGAGGAAACTTCTCCTGATATGTCACCAGAGTCCCCAAAGTCTTTGCAGAGACAACGACAATTAATAAATCAAATCGGAGAGAGGAGGGAGAACTGGTGGATGTATCACAGGAAATTCAATTAGGAAATCAAAGTAAAGCGGTTTCGCGATTCCAAATCAGCCAAGACACGCGCAACCGCAAAACCGAAAAAAGCATAAATCATGCGGCTATTTTAAGACCATGGCAGAGTGGAGCAGAAAAAGCAGTTAGGTTTAAGTTCGAGTCAGGTAAATGAACTAAAAGTGCCAAGCGGCGGCGGCGCGTGCAGAGACAACAGCAACAACAACAACAACAACAGCGAGAGAAATGAGATTGCCACACTTTCAGTTGAAAAAAAGCAGACAAGCCACACTGCTCGCGTGAGAGAGGGAAATAGAGAGGGTACACCTGAGGGCAATTTGAATGAACCAGCTCTTTGGCTTTGGCTTTGGCTACGCCTGCGCATTCATTCATACATGCCACAAAAACAAATCCAAACAGCTGACTCTTATGCAATCGGGCCAACTGCAAACGGTAAAAAGCTCTAACCATTGGCCAGCTGATAGCCGACGCGACGGCGACGTCAAGCGTGGCCGAAAATAAAAGAGAAGTCCGAAAATTGGCTTCAAGTGTTAAATGGTACGCCTCAGTTGGCTCAGGCACTGCTGAGAACTTGCGGTAGTTTTCATAGATAAAGTAAGAAACACATGCACTGAGAGAAATTAAGAAGAAATGTATTCAATACAACTAAACTAAACTTTTTATTATGTAAGAAGAGAATGCTGGTTTCCACTCAAGATAAGTGAGTTCTGGTCTTTATATTTATCGGCAAGTATTATCAAGTGGCCCATGCAACGATACCCAGGTAAAACAGCAGCCCACCTCCAGCCCAACCGACCGAGAGGAGCAGCCGCTATCGAGTGGCACGAAAACCCGAAGAAAATGCAATAAAAATATTAGCTTAGGGCTAAATAAGTTAAGAGAGAGAGTTTTTTTTAAGCAGGAAGAGAATTCTCCGAGTTGTACACAAAACGGATCATACAAGGCAAAGTTAGTAATAAAACGTTTCAGAAATACGGTACGGAACGGAAAGTCTATATATTTATACGCTAAGAAATTTTCATACAAAAGTACAGCCCCCTTTTGAGCGTAGTAAAAGAAATTCAACTACCCCAAAATTTATACCAAATTTTCTTATGAATATAAAGATGTGTCCATTGCAAAAAAAAAATTAATTGCAATTATTTATTGTTTTATAACGAATTAAAAGTTGTACCAATACACACACGCTTCACACAAATAGGTGGGCTTATCAAAAACTTTGTGAAAGCAGATGGTCGAATTTCGACCACTGCGCGAAGCTAGTTGAGATTAATTTGCCTAACCAACTTAGATGAGTACTATAAATGGTAATGTTAGTCTATGAATAAAGGTTACACCAATCATAGCTCTAGGGTTAATAAGAGGGGATTCCATTTCCAACCACGAAGAGCAAGCAATAACAATTGCTAGTGCACAGATTCATTACTATATTGATGGCTCGAATATTGTAGGAGGACAGACAAGAGAAGTGTTGATGGTCTTGTTCGTGTATCGAAAAATTCCATCGACCACCGCTTAATAAACCCAACAGCACTCCTGACTCTATTAACAGAAGCAGTTAGATGAGACTTAAATTGAAGTTAATGATCAGAAATAACCCCAAGATCATGTAGTATGTGACTTATTTTGGTAGCCTTCTCTAAAATATCATAGCCTCACACTTCGAGCTGTTAAGGTTTAGGAGATTATCATGAGTATAATGCTTCCAAGTCTGCTTGCAAATTATAACGAGAAACCAAATAATTAGGGGTATTCCTGCAAGTGATTTTGATACTAATTCTGATTATTATTTCGGTGGGACCAGATGACTTGTAGAAAATTCCGAGAAAACTGTCAGACAAAACAAAAATCAGAATCAAAATCAACCACAAGGCTAATTTGGATTTTTAAGCCTGACTGCTTTCATGAAATTAAATATTCTGGTCCCCAAACAACCTGAGCAAGAATGATAATTTGTACCTCTTTGCTCTCAAAAAGAAGCGCCAGCAGTCTTCCAAGAAGTGGAAAAGATTCCGCTAAAAAAACATATATTTTAATATTTCACGTTGATTTTGCTATTTTCACCATTGATTTAGCGTTAAATATGGAATTCGTAGATCTAAAGAGTGAACACTTCAAATTAAATATTGAAAAGTTAAATTTAATATTGTATGTAGTTTAAAATATTTTTTTTCAAAAATTTTACAAGCCAGTCTAGACTCAATTTATTTTGTAATGATCCAAGAGCAGAAGAATTCTATTAGATTTGGTTCTGAAAACTAAGAATTATATAAATTAAATGAATGTTTATAAATGTTTACTTACTCTGTGGGGACTCGAACTCGGGACCTTTGCACTTGAACACGATTGGCATGCCGACTTTACCAGTTGCACTATCGCACATCGATGGTTGTCACACGGCTAAAATTCTACTTATATTGAGAAGTAAACTACGATATATTTCTGGCATGTTGTCGCTTGTATGTGCCGCTTGTAATTCTCAAGTTGGAATTCCATGCTTTGGGAATATAAAAGAGGTAACTGAATTTTGCCGTTCAAATATGATTTTAGTCAACTCAACATGCTTTTTAATTAATTTTAATACGAAATAGGCATAGTTAAATCAAATATGATTGTTATAGATTTTTACTATGCGTTTTTTTCCTGAGTGTAGGATTTTTGTAAAAATGTTCCATCCAAAACAGAGAAAAAACGCAAATTGTAATCAAGTATTTGGTAAAAAAATACAAAATAAAAAATAAATATTGTCTGAGTACTGGAGTAAAATTTAAATAACCATCTCTTGTCATAAGTTAACACCTTCTTGTCATTAGCAAATTGCAAATAAATTGCTTGCACTTAGGAACAGAATGCCTTATGTTAGAGAGTGCCAAAACGTATAGTTCTCCTGACAAAATAACACTTCCAAGAACTTATAAGAAAGAAAGTCGGTCAAGACCGACATTATATACTCTGTAAAGCTTAAATTGTTTGCTTTCCTTCTAACATCGAAATACAGTAAAATTTGTCTATAAGATTTAAATAAAAACTAATTCCATTTTCATTTTTAATAATATATATAAAACTGACTATTAGTGGATTTGCTTGTATGGGATTTTTGAAAAATGAATTTGAAAAAATCACCCCGATGTTCTTTTATATTTAAGCTAAAAATTCTTTCCAGTGCACCTAGTACCTTGCAACGTTCACTTCCTCTTCTGCTACATTTTGTGGTTTGTCTAGTTTAGCCGGGCTATATTTTGCTGCGCCGCATTGGCTGCACAACTTGGCCAGCGTCGTTGCCGCCGCCGCCGCCGTCATCATTGTCGGAATGTGGAGAAAGTAGGCCGCGATCGTTGAGCGTCTAGTCTTGGCTGGCTCCAACTCTTTCTGTGGCATTCTCATACTTCGAGTCTGAGCCAGAGCCAGAGTCAGAGCTTGTCGCGTGCATGCAGCATTCCATGTGCTGTGGCTCTCCTAGCTGAACCAAGTAACAGTTAGCTCCCGTTGCAGTTCCGTTTGCAAACAAACGGATTTCAGAGCCACTAATTGGTCTCAATATGTCTGAGGAGCTGAAAAGCCAAAGCCAAAGCCGGTGCCGATCATCGCAAGGTTGTTGCACGTTTGAGTTATTAGCGCAACATTGTTGCAGTCATCAAGCTAATGCTTTTGCCATTAGTCTGGGCCCAAACATAGACACATGGCCTCCTAGGAGGGGAGGGGAGGGAGTGGGACGGTAGCCTTTCATTTGTATGTGTTTGCTGATATTCAAAGCCTCTGGTTCAGGTAGCTCAGCATGTGGGCTGCATTTCTTCTTGTTGGTTTTTGGACGACTACCGAGTGTCAGACAGTCGCCCACCGATGCTTGAGTTTGGAATTGCTATTGGGGTTGGGATGAGTGAGGGCAGGTGCAACATATTCAAATGAATGTCTCTGGGATCGGATCTGTTGAATCTAAGGCGAGCAAGGTGCAGACACCCAAAAATTGCGCAAAATGAGTAGATTAGACTACCAAATTATGCTGCACGTTTGTAAATACTCAAAGCTAAGAACAATTGAGAATTATATAGCAGGGTAATAAACGTAATAAGACGGTATAACTGGGAAATGTCTTGATTACAAAATGAGGAACATGGGAGTGTCGAACTTGCTGTACAATACCAGGGCCGGCCAGCCCACAGCTAAGGAACGGACAAAGTCATTGGCAATAAGCTTTCAAAACTCAGTAAAATGGCAAATTATTTAATCTTTCATTCATCTGTTATTGGTTAAAAACAAGTCAACACCGCACGTTTGCCCAATTCAATATGCAAAGCAGCAGGAATATTGACCGTTTGGTGGCTTACTCCAATAGACTAGCCTCTGAGCTAGCGACAGGCTCAGAATTCGTCTTAACCGACGACATACCTTCGAACTTTAGGTGCTTGAAAGGCGAGTATAAAACAGCAATTTAGTTTTCCTGAAAAGTGCTTGGGAATATATTGGAGCGCTGATAGGACGGGACGGTAAGGATATTATTAAAATGTCGCCATCAGACTAATCTGATCATATTAATTAATAGCTAATGCATGCAAGGAAGCGTGGACATCGCTGTGAGAAAGTTTTCGCTACCACCGAAACAAGCCCAGAACAGGAGCAAGTGACTCTGGCAATGTTTTCGCTGCAATTAAAATGCAGGCTCTTACTCCATGATTTCCCTTCATACTGTTGCTGAAAAAAGTTGCTCAGTAAAAGGATTTCACCATGCAGATCTTCGTCTAGAACAATACGGACAAGAGGTTACCCTCGGTTACCTTCGAAAATGTCAAAGCCAAGATTCAGGACAAAGAAGGAATTCATCCAGATCAACAGCGTCTGATCTTTGCCGGCAAGCAGTTGAAAGATGGTCGAAACCCTTTCTGACTACAATATTCAGAAGGAGTCCACTTTGCACTTGGTGCTCCGTCTCAAACAGGTCAAGCAAGCTGTGCTCAAACACTACAAGGTTGACAAGAATGGCAAGATCCATCGTTCGCGTCGCGAGTGTCCCGTCGAGAGCTGCGGTGCTGCGGTTGCCCAAGAGGATCTTCATTATTGCGGCAAATGCAACTTGACTTTTCTGTTCAGCAAACCATAGGAAAAGTAATTCAAAACCGACCCAGCTTGTTCTGGTGCACATTTTCCAACATGTAAAACTGAATGAAATAAGTAAATAAATTTCTGCCACTGCTAATCCGACCGGGTGGCTCAGCGGCTAGTATGCGCGACCGAGAGGTCTAGGGTTCGATCCCGCCTCGGAACATCTAATGAAAAGTTTTTTCTTTGGTCACCCCTCTCTGCTGTTGGCGCCAGCTTTGTAGTAATAAGCCATGCAAAAGCGTTAAACTGAAGGTCCCTTTGCGCGAAAATTAAGAGCGCACAAGCCGAGAGATTGGCCCTTTGGGGCTGTGTCAACTTGACAAGCCATTTTACTACTTACTAATCCGATCACGACAGCGCTAAAAAAATGCCTTGTCTCTCCTATATTCTTCGTAATTCAATTTAGTATTTATTTTCAAAAAATTAAAATTAAATCAAACGCTTGGCAGTGTGACCAATTTTTGCGCAGGTGTCTAACATCTGGCCACAACGGGCCAAAACATTAGAAATGCCCCTTTTAGTATTTTTGTTTTGGGAGCTCATTTGTTGAGGTGTATATTAAGCTTTAATGAACATTTTGTGCTCGAAAAAAACCAAAAATTTATCATGGTGTTGGGGCAGGGGGCCCCTACATTTGTTTGGGGAAGTCTATGACGAAATTCGCCAAGCCAACCGCCGAAGACGAATCATTCTTCATCAAAGTTTTAAGTGTATTTATACCAGGGATGCAAACTGGTTCTGAACCGAACCAAACCGCTTTTTCTGCTGGTGAACCGAACCGGCGACCCATCGAAATGCTGAACCGAACCGAAAACCACAAATGAAAACGGTTCGGTTCGGTTCGGTTCGGTTCGGTTCGGTTCAGTTCACTGAAGAGTCAAAAGCCGCACAAATTTTGGGAATTTTGATCGAATTGCTACGATAAGTCCTTATCGTTGCCGGATTTATGTAGCACCCAACCATTTTGAAGCATGCAATTGTCCACCGACCTCTGAATATGCCTGTTATAAGTTAACATTCCTTCTTTGAAAGTTGCTAATCGATTTGTTTGCATATATCATTTCATTTTCGGGACAATATTCTCATTAGTCAGTCAAGCTTCTTCACCTTAATCTATTTTTAGCCAGGAGTACAGCTATTAATGTGATATCATTATGCGCATCCAACTATTGAAACTTTTCAATTCTCTAGAAATTCAGTATCGAAATGGTCGAAAAGTCACATATCAATTTAGGTATCATTATATTTCAAATATTGAAGCAAAAGTTCGGGAAAAAGACACTATAGGCGAGCTATAATATTTTAAAAAGTTTTTTGGTATAAAATAGCTTTCTCAGGAAAATTTTCAAAATTTAAAGGATTAGCTAGACCAAATAGAGTTGGTGCAAACAAAAACCCGGGGTGTAATACTTTTTAAAACCAGAACTAGTACCTTAAAATGTGTTCGAGTCGAACTTTATTTTTCATCAAATAGTATGTCTCACCTAGGTTTATAGTTTTTTTAAACTTCTGCGGTTACAAAAGTCCAAAACAATTACTTTCTGAACAGATCTAAGGATATTTTTTAATGTAAAACTTCAAAATAGGCTTAAAGGGTTAAAGTTTGGTGGAATGAAGGGTAATTTTAGAACCAAAAAGAAGTTTTGGACTTGCCGAAACTTCAAAAAGTCTACAATAATAACTTTCCGAGCAGATATCAGGGTAAATTGCGACGTTATACTCAAAAAAAAAGCTTTAAGAGTTGACATAGGGTGAAATTAAGGGCGATCCAAGAAAATAATGGAGTTTTTAACACGTTATCGGACTGCTTTTCCTTCGAAACTTCGGAAAAATATCTTTCCGCGCAGACTTTAGAGCAAACTGCGGCTTCATACTTAAGAAATGGCTAAGGACTTGAGACTCGGCAAAAGTAAAAACAATACATTTTTGACAACTTTTGGACTGCCTTACCAGCGAAAGTCTGGAAAGAAATAGATTTTCGAACAGATTTCGGGACATTCGGGACGTTCTCCTTAAGGGTTTATGTTCGGCGGAAACTAGGGCGATTCTAAAATCGATTTGCAACCCTGATTTAAACTTCGACACCGACGAAGCTAGCTTTGAATGAGACTCGAACCCATGACTTAGCCGTTGCAAGGCAAATGTATTGCCATTCGACCACCCAGCGTGTTGATTTCATTGTTCACTCTCATTTCGCCACCGTCACGGGCGAGCCCGGTTGTATCGGTGAGCGTTAAGATGTCAGTCATTCGTGTAGAGTACCGAGACCTGAGTTCGAGTTCGTTTTTTATTGCTTGCAATGATTGAGTCAAAAAATATTTGAGGGATTCAGCACAACGGGATTAGCTGTTCCTGATGACACAACTACGTTGAATTTTTGGAAGAGATAATCTTTATCTTGTTGAAATCTTGAAGCATTAACCTTGCGGCTGAGCCAAGGGCAATTAGTCGGAGATGTTCGACCAAGATAAATACGGCCTTAGATGAGTTCCACTGTTTGCGGTATTAATGAGTCGGTTCTTGGAGAAATCACTTAACCAACCTGAATGTTTTACCGGAGGTAAAGTGGTGGCTCCACTATATTGTTAATTTGGCCGGAATCATTTTGGAAAATCATGAACTTTTGACAATTCAGGTCCTTTCAGTTCTTCCAAAATTTGGTTCAGACGGATCACAAAAAATTGGCGAAAAGCCCCAACAAAAGAGCTCCAATAAGTAGTGCTCTTATAACAGTGAAGCGCAGCGTAGGAAATTAATTTCGTTTTTATCGACAAAAAAAAATAATTAGTACTTAAAAAAATCACTTTAAGGGATGGATTCATCCTTCCATTTCTTCATGAAAAATCACTAAGAACTAATCACAAGAAACTTTCTGGTTTGAGCTGTTGCTAAAATTGTGAGTTCCTAAATTCGGTAGAACTAAGTTCGGGTACAGTTTCTGTGATTCAAATGCCAGAACCCTAGCCATTCCTGATTCTGAATTTAATACAAATTTTTGTTAAAAGAAAAAGCTCTTCATTTGACTAATCATTTCTACTATATTTGCATCATCCTGGACCATTTTCCTACGCATTATCATTAATTGTTTATTTATTTGTGTTTGCTTTTATGTATTTATGTATCTTTATCTTTACTTAAAAGCCGCTTTTCAAATTTTGCCCCCTTGAGAAAAAGCAAAAATTTTAACTCGCACAGCATTTTGCCAAATAATAACAAACACAGCAATAATAATAATACAAAAAAAAAATATCAACCAGAAACAGAAATGAGGCAAGTCGAACTTGCCATACTCTAACCAACTAACATATTTCAGTTTTTTTTTTTGCATAAATTCTCAAATAAACAACAAAACCACTAAACTCTGCTAATATACTGAGGAACGCCATTCTCCTCCACCTTGAACAGCTGCTGCTGCTGCTGCGTAGAATAGAGCGAGAATAAACGAGACCCAGAACCCGCTTACACCCCTTGCTGCCTACCTAACACACGCCCCCATATCAAATGGCAGACAGACAAAAGTACTTAAAGTTTTCAACTGCTCTGGGTGTGTAGATGTGTGTGTGTGTGTGTGTGTGTGTGGTAAAACCAATTGTACAAATATAGAGATTGCGTTACGCTGTAGTTTTTTCTTTTCTGCGAGAAAGAAAGAGAGAGAGAGAGGCATAAACTAAATACATAAGTAGATATCGCATTTATGGAATTTCCAGCTAACCGGAAGTTCATTTACCTTTTGAAAGTCGCCACCAAATAATAAGAGAGATAGAGTAAGCAATGAAAAGAGAGGGCCAAAGAGTTTGCAACACTATTTATGGCCATGATCTGGACTGGTTCTCTCTCTTCTCTAGCTCCGTCTGTCGACCACAAACGAACTTGACACACTGACGCAGTTTTCTCAGGTAGATAGACCTGTGGAAGGGGGGCGGTGGATCTTTCTCTCGCTCTCTGTAACTGTTAAGCAAGTATTTACACACTGCAACGGCAACGGCGGCAGCGAAGCTTTCTGTTTGCCGTTTGATTTATTAAGCAGTTGCACTTGAATATGTTGGCTTCTCTCTCTCTCTCTTTCTGGGAGACTGCTCGCCGTTTCTTTCTCTTCGTCTGCAACTTGTTTAACTGCACTTGTCTGCATTGAAATTACAGTTAAGCGTAGTCGATAAGCGCCAGGGATTATAATTTTTTTCTAAAAATAGTTGCTCAATGGACCATATTGGGTTAAGTCTGAACTGTAAACGCGCAGACTGGGCGTATGTGTGACGCAATTTTATGGAACTTAATACATTTTAAGACGTAGATCTGAAAATAGCAACTGTCTTGTAAAGAGGTTTTTAACCATTTAGATTGATCTGGATTTGATTTGAACTGTACACTTTAAAAGGCCGTACACATTGGAAATAGTGGGTGCTGCTACGTTCAGAGCTGATTTTCGTTCCTGAATACCATGGGTAGTGGTTCCATAAGTCAGTGGACTCAGCAATTAGCGGAGGGCAGAGTTTTAAAACGATCTGGGTACACTCAGAGAAAAAGTTTAGAATTTCGTACTTGGATCAAGAATGTTTGAATGTCTGAAGTTCGATAAGAATGAAAATTTGTAATCCTAGAGCGAAATTTTTGATCCAAGTATGAATTTTTGATCCCGTTGTTCTTGATCCAAGAGCTTCAATACTTGAACCAAGTTCAACATTCTCAATTAAAGTAGAAAAATTCTTGAATCAAGTGCTCATCGTACTCAAATCAAAGATTGGTCATTCTTGAATAAAGAGCTTAGTGCATTGTCAAAAACCAAGAATGTTCTTTCTTGTATCAAGAGCTCATCAGGTTCAACCTCAAGCTACTTAGATTCAAAAGTAAGCGCACCCATATTCCAATCCAACAACAATTTAAAATCAGCTGTTTTTTCCTTTTTTGCTTAATTTTATTTTATTGAAAATAAATTGTCAAATTATGTAACATATTTTTAGCCAACTCGAGGCACACACAACACCACAGAACAGCAGCAGTCTTTGCCTATCAACTGACAGCCCAAAAGCCAAAACTGCTTGGGAATTCCAAAGAAACAAAAGTGCAAAAATCGTTGGCACTCTCCGCTTGGTACTTTCCCCAAACATAAAACGAAACTTTGAGAGCGGACTCAACGCTATTTTCTCTAATGTGCTTGCTCTCCTCTCTCAGTTTCTTAACCTCACTCCCCCCAAAAACACCAAACTGAGAACGAATTTAGCTTAGCTCTATTTTAAAGAGAAGTTTAAAAAATTTCAAGAACGAGTAGATTTTTTCAAAAGTTTTCGTAATCAAATTATTCGTTCTACTTTGTTCAAAGTGTGGAACTTGTACCGCTTTGTAGGTAAATTTTAAGTATGATTTCATCTTGGAAGCAACGACGGCGGCCGTCGCGACGCGTCGTAGACGGTTAGGCTATTGCCATGCCTCTGAAGACGCACGTCTAAATGTCTACATATACTTCTCGGTGGGGTGGTTGAGGTGAGCTGAATTGTGCTCATTATTTGTGCTCAAATATTTGGAAAAAAAAATAAAAAATCTTAATTTTGACCACGTTTTTTCCTCTTTGTACGAAATAGAGTTTTACTTCACTGAAAATTTTATTTGAAATATTTCCATGTGTTCAACAAATCGCTTCCGATTCAAAAGCGACTTGATTCCCATACGATTTGTGTAGTCTTTAGGTCGAAAACGGAAGAACACATGAATTTATTTTATTTTTTTTATTGTAATGTGTAAAATATGAGCTGAACCAAGGTTCGAAACAAAACCATCGTCTCTAAACCTTGAACCTCAAATTTCTGAACCTTAACCATTGGTAAATGTTGGTTGGAACCCGCGAACCGGAATTCCAGAAAAAATGGTTTGGTTTGCAGCCCTGGTTTATACAAGGTGGGCCAAAAGAAGTCACCGAGTCGGTGGAAGAGGCTCTTATTTTTTTACAAATAGCCATAAGTCAGATCTGTTTTGACATTTTTGGACTAGACAGATGTAGAATATATATAATTCTTTATATTTTGGCGGCTATTTGTAAAAAATAAGAGCATCTTCAATAGGGTGACTTCTTTTGGCCACCTTGTATAGCAGCTCGTTTAGATTATTTACCTACAATTTAATTTTATAGATGGCTCATCTTGTGTGACAATTTAGCATCCATAGTCGATAGTATTGATTAATAATATATTTCACTGAATTAGTACAAGAGTTCTGTTCCTGGACTTTCGGCAGCCAGGCTTCTTCTAATAGAGAATGATATTGTACTTAAGTAACCGATAGATAAGTGTGACCAGAGCAGCCACTCCCCAGTGACAATGTCACTATTTAGCGAAGGTGTATTCAAGGTTTCCTCTCATTTGTTCGGATGGATTGGTTTCGCGGTGCCTCGGTTGAGGGCTTAGTTGTACCTTGGCAGAGGAATTCGTTATGTCTCGGTTGAGGTCTTTGTGGTGCCTCGGTTGAGGGCTTTGTTGTGCCCCGATTGAGGGCTTCATTATTTGTAGCATATACAATCATGCTCCCAATTTACCTATTTTTTCGATTTTAGAACGTGAACACTTGAATTTACAACAAATACTCGCTGCTTTATATGGAAAATGACACTTATGTATATCTGTGACTACTAGATGTAGACTAAAAATTGAAAATATTTTACAAATTGAAAACGGCAGCTGTGGCTGCGGTTATTTTCGTTACAATTTTATTCGTACATTTTTATTGGACATTATCTACACTAGTTGGCATAATTATTTTGACAAACAAATTTTCATAAATAAACCATTATATCTTTGAAACAAAAAATCCTAAAATTTTGAAATTTTTATCGAATACTGGTATGAAAGTAAGATTTCAATAAATCATAAGTAGTCCACAACCAGCTGCTTGGGTTAGAAAATATTAGTCGAATTATCCAAACGGAGGTTGGCATAAGTAGGTTGTCAAGATTTCAAAATTTATATATTCTCAGCACAGGATCTTAAAAGCTAAAAGAATGATGTATTCTAGACAAGTTTTTCATGCTGAATCCGAATTTGGCGTTAGAAACTCCATAACTGTAAATTAGGCATGAAAATGCAGAAAATGGCTAATTTGGAAAAAAATTTAGATTTTTAAAATTTTATTTGTTCTTTGTTTTCCTTATAGATCTTTACCATTCCTTTGGCGGATCGATAAATAATCCTGATTAGTAAATTTGTCCAGAAGGAACGAACTATCTATCTACAAAACTGTGGGAATATGACGTTTTTTCCGATTTTCGAGGGCGGGAGGGGGCGTGTCAAAAATTGAAAATAAACTTGATCTGCCTGCAAGTATAAGAAGCATATGTCCTATACTTGTCAAAACTCTATCTCTTACCATCTTTGAGATCTGTGCGTTCATACGGACAGACAGACGGACACGACATATATCGACTCGGCTGTTGATGCTGATCAAGAATATATATACTTTATGGGGTCGGAGATGCTTCCTTCTGGCTGTTTCATACTTTTGCATAAACTTATTATACTCTATGTACCTTTGGTACAGAGTATAAAAATATTAAAAGTTGAAAGGCAAAACTGCGTATGAGTAATATTAACAACTTTGGAGCCCCGTCGCGTTCACTAAAACATAACTTTTTTCTTTTTTCTCGGTAAAAAATACACCATAAACTAGCGAATAAACACCCTAATGTACATAGATTTTGTTTTTTTATAATAAATTAACATTTTTGGGAGAATTTCTTTTAATCGGATCGGGAGTTAATATTATTTGCAAGCGCTAAAGATGTTCTGCTGCTGCATTTAAAGAACATTTGGAACATTTTTCTTCAAAAATTTATGAGAACCTCTTGTTCTTTTTTTTGAGTTGAAACCAACTTAATTTCTAAACTGGTTTTTTTCCCGCTGTGAAACATTGAAAACCAAAAAGTGTTTTTGTGTTTCGATCTTTCCTATGTCATTCGACAAATGAACAGCGTATTTGTACTAAAAGATTTCGAGCAAAGTTTCGTAAAGATAGTTTTGAAACTGACGGAGGGAAAAAGCATAGAAATAGACGATCACTCAGGCATGTCTAAATCAACTCAACACATAATGCTGATTACGAATTTCTACATACTTCATGTGGACGGAGATGCTTCCTTTTATAAATTACAAACATCTGGAGAATAAGTGAAAAGATTATGGGAGCATCTTTGCTAGATCCTTCTATTGGCAAGGTCAGTTGAGTGGACCCTTAGGAGCCTTCTCCTTGCCCTGATCCCGTTTATCCTCCGCCTTTTGTGGAGACGTCTGGCAAGGTTGTTGGAATGAGAGGCCACCTTGTCTAGGTACCGCGCAGCCTGGCTGTTGATGGTGTCGCCAACCATTGGGACGCCACATTCTTTCTCGATGTCTCGCGTGCGAATAAACCACTCAGCTCCAGTGATTCGTCTGAGGATTTTGGCCTGAAAGACCCTGATTTTGTTCAGGTGGGTCTTTGCGGCGATGACATACACCTGGACGCCATATTGGTGCCAGGATGACCTTGCCAGGATGACCTTGTAAATAAGGACCTTGTTCCTAAGCGAGAGTTTATTATTGGCGTTGAGTAGCCAACTCATTCTCTTCGCCTTGCTGTGAAGCTTGCCTGCTACTTCGGCGGCATGCTGCTTGAAGGTTAGCCTCTTGTCCAGGGTCACTCCCAGATACTTATGGGCCGTTTTGTGAGGAAGCACCTCCCCATGTAGAAAGACTCCGGGGCAACTGTCTCTTCTGAGTGTGTGCGTGACACTAACACACTTCTCAGGGTTGATAGATATATTCCAGCGACAGGCCCAGTTCTCAAACCTCTTGAGGTATTCTTGCAACGCGTCTGTTGCCGTGTCATCGGCAAAGGTTGCTATGAGGAGGTCCTGCGGTTCCTCTATGGCTATTTCCAGAGCAGTAGGCATATCTGAGGTGAAGTTTTTGTTCATCCCCTTCTTCTGGGATTTTTTTCCTTTCTTCTGGATGTTTAGCTTAAATGGCGAATAAATAGAGGCAAAACCGGTTAGAAGGACACCGAAAAGAGCTTTCCAAATTTCTCACTATTCAAAAATCACTTAAACTGTCAAGTGAACCAACTCGAACTGAGGAACCAAAAAAGCAAACCAGTTCTTTAAACAAAAACCCTTCCTCTCTCCGGTTTTTGGTACTTTATAGCATATGCCATAAGTCTGGGCTGTGGTAATTCACTTTTGATGCTTTCTTTATCTACAATTTGATAAACTCTGTTACTTTCATAAACAACGACACAGAAAAAAGGACAAGTTTTCGCATAATTTACAGTTTTTAATGACAACATTTACCACAGCATACTTCGTGGGGCAGGCACACCCACAACAACAACAACAACAAGAGGAACAACAACAACAATGGTACGCACCCCTTGCAATGCAATCCAGCGTCCATAGCTGCCAGTGGACACATTGTTGTGTTAATTAAATGTCATACGTGAGAAAATTGGCGCCATATTGGATTTTATCTGTGGTGGCAGCGAATGGGGGTAGGGGAATGGGGAGGGGGACAGCCCTTTGCATGTGCAACTGGAGCAGCAGCAGCAGCAGCAGCAGTCCCTGTCCCTGTGCTTATCTGCCTTTGGCTTTTGGCAAATTAATGAGCCACCTTCTGCAGTCCACGGACCAGGACACAACCCTTTGCTGCTACCACGGCTACTCTCGTCGTCTCTCTTCTGTTTTTTTTTTTTTTGGCCCAACCAACCAACTTATAAGTAAAACATGTAATTTCAATTTTGTGGTTGTTGTTGCTGTTGTTGCAGTAGCACATCACGTATGCAGCGCAGGTTTTTGTGGCCCCAACGAACGTCGACAACAAAATTGAAGTTGATAATAATGCAGTGCGATTTCTTTTGCGGCGGCTCCCGCTCATGATGTAAGCAAACAGTGCGGGCTGGCGGGGTTGCGGGGGGGGGGCGTTGGCGGCTGCAGTTCATATGTCAAATTTTTGGCACATGTCCAACAAAAAAAAAAAAAACCGAGAAAAAAGTGGGCGGCAGACTCGTAAAAATCAACGAGCAAACCAAAGGCTGGACAGACAGTGGGCCAAGGGGTAAGGCGGTGGATCCTGAGTTCTTAGTGAGTGTTGGAAAACGACGGCACTTAGGCCAGAGCCAAAAAACAAAACTCGTCCACCGTCCCCCTTTTCCGTTTGCTCCTCTCGCTTTTTGGGTGATGCAACGGAAGCGGATGTTCGTATTTGCACTTTTGCATTTTCGCTAAATGCGCAATTTTGTTATGCGCCAGTGGCTAACGGACCACGCCCACCTGTGCACGCCCACTAGCCGGTATTTCTTGTTGTTTGTTTGGCACATGTGTGTGTGTGTGTTGTGTGTTCGTTGGGAAGATGCCCCGCTTTTTTGCCTCAGCATTTTTCTAATTAGTGGAAAAGCTTTGACAGAGTTGTCATAAGTTTTTATCGCCAGCCTTTTGGACTAATGAAGGACAAAGGGCAGGCAAAAGTTGGCTGCTCCTGGCCATAATCAAATTGCATTTGGTTGCAATCAACGCACACACACACACACACACACAGAGGGAGGGACAGAGCAGAAATTTAAAATGAAATACAAACGTTCTGGCTGAATGGCTTGGACATGGACTTAAACCGGAAACGGAAACGTAAACATTACTTTCAATATTTGGGGCCCAAAGTGGCTGCCAGTGCTCTGTGTGTGTGTGCAATGAGCGTATGAAAGCCGGGGCAGGTCCTGTCCAAGCATGTCCTGGCATGTCCTGTCAGGCCAGCCACAGAACGCAAACTGCATACCAAATGCGTGTGTGGCAAAAACCCAAGCAGTGCCCAAGCAGAGAAGAGGAACGGGGCGGCCGAGATAGGCCAACGTTTGTTTTTTTTTTTTTTTGCTTTTTTTCTGCCTGGACATTACAATAAATCTAAAATAAATATACAACTGGACACACACTCAGGCAAAACAAGCACCGAAAATGACTTTTGCCAGTTCTTACTTTTCATTTTTATTTCTTTTGCCTGCTTGTTTTGCGACTCATTTCCTCAAGGCTTCAACCAAAAAGAAAATTAGGTGCAAAATGAGCACACAAAATAAATTTTCAATTGCCGGGCACACGGCCACCCCATAATAATGGACAATGAAGGAGCACGACTAATGGTGGGCCAGGAGAAACAGTGGGAGGGCGAGGAGGGAGGCAAATCAACTGCAGGCACGAAGTTCAGCTTCAAGTTTACGCCTTAGATGCTGAACTGAAATGATAAAGCAGAGCAATTGCGATTGTTCAGATATATATGAAAGAGATGGTAATATTAGTAGACGAATTTGGTTTATGAAGTGGCAGAGTTTGAAGACATGATTTATCAACTGAAAGTCCAGCAAGCTGGGCATAAAATCCACACAGAGAATAAATCCATTCCAAATGTACCCAAAATCATGACTTTTTGTTGACGATATAGTCTGCTAAGCATGCTATTTCATTCTTTCCGTTTTTGCCACGCCCCCTCCCGGCCTCACAATTTGGAAAAAACGTTATATCTCCCACAGTTTTCTTGATAGATGGTTTGTCCCTTCTAGACATAACTAGTAATCAGCATTATTTATCGATTCGCCAAAGGAATGGCGAAGATCGGATAAACGATATTCGAGTTATAAGGAAAATAAACATTTTTGCTGGGCACCACCAGCTGTAACTGCGATGTGATGATATATATGTAGAAACTTTGGGATGTACAGAGTATGTTATAGTCTTGACCTACTTTCATACTTGTTCTTATACCCGGCTCCCAATACAAATGGAAACATGGAAATCTATAGTACCACTGAACCACCGAAATTGAATGCCGAAAGAAAACCGGTTTCGTGCGGCACTTAGACAAAGAGGGACGAAAGCAACCTTTAACTGCGCTCTCTCATTGTGTTCGGTTGTGAGAGGAGAGAAACTCATTTGTTTTTGCCATTTTCGGTCTTGGTGTTTTGCCTACCGTTTTGCAGAGACCGCTTGCTGAAAAGGTCTTTTTTGTATGTATGAGTCCGTGTTTGATTCTCAGGCTACCGATCCCAATGGATGTTTGTATGTATGCCACAAGCTATGTGCGCTCTCTCATTCTCTCTCGCACTAGCGCTCTCTGCTCACACTTGAGTATGCTTACCGCAACCTTTTCAAAATAACATTTTTATGTGCTGGTCTTCGAACAAAACACACTTTGGTTCCGATTGACTGAAATGACTGAAATGATATTGGGATGTTGGCAGACCGGGTGCAGAGTGCTCAACAACAGCCGCTTAACAGAGCGCGATACGAAAAACTAGTTTTAGTGAGAACAACTTTTTTGTTTTTAATGGAAACGCCTCCAAAGTACGTATTTCTTAGTTTACTATCCTTTTTCATGATTTCATTAATTTGTTCGAAATCGGATGACTATAGCATATAGCTCCCATAGGAACGATCGGTCGAAAAACTAGTTTTAGTGAGAAAAACATTTTTGTTTTTAATGAAAACGTCCTTATCATTGGCATACACTTATTTTATAAACTTTTACACAATTCTACAAAGTTTGATCAAAATCGGATGACTATAGCATATAGCTGCAGTATGAATGATCGGTCGAAAAAGAAGTTCTAGTGAGAAAAACTTTTTTGTTTTAAATGGGATCGCCTCCAAATTTCGTAATTAACAGTGTATTATGCTTTTCCATGATTTCACCAAGTTTGATCGAAATCAGACATCTATATAGTATAGATCCCATAGAAAAGTAAGGTCCAAAAAGTAGTCTTAGTTAGAAAAACTTTTTTGTTTTCAATGGAAGCTGCGGGGTATACAAAACTTCGTTCAATTAACTCAATTTTTTTTTCAATTACAACTACTTAAAAAGAGAGCGTTAAGTCGGTCCAGACTGCGATATACCCGTTACTCAGGGGTATTGATTTTGTATAGTCTTCCCTTATGTTAATTAACAGAACATTAGCATTAATGTGAACATTTCAACATTGTGTAAGAAAACAACGCATGCGACGCGAAGAAATATGCAACGTTTTTATAACTTGTATAACGATTAGCCAGGTCACCTGGGTGGATCCTTAGGAGCCTGCGTCTTGCCCTTATCCCGTTGATCCTACGCGATCGGAGTAAGCGCCTGGCGAGGTTGTTTGGGTGACCTTATCCAAGTACCTCTCTTTGGTTGTTGATTGTGTCGCCAACCATCGGAACGCCACACTATATTTCTCAATGTCTCGAGTTCGGATGAACCACTCGGCTCCAGTAATCCTCCTCAGGATTTTGGCCTGGAAGACCCTGATTTTGTTCAGGTGGGTCTTCGCGGCAATGCTGAACACCCAAATCGGTTCCAGGATCACTTTGTATATGAGTACCTTGTTCCTTAGCGAGAGTTTGTTGTTGGCGTTGAGTAGCCAACTCATCCTCCTCGCCTTGCTGTGAAGCTTGCCTGCAACTTCGGCGGCATGTTGTTTAAAGGTAAGCCTCTGGTAAAGTGTCACTCCAAGATACTTGTGGGCCGTTTTGTTAGGGAGAACCTCTCCATGCAGGAAGACGCCAGGGCTACTGTCTCTTCTGAGCGTGTGGGTGACAGACCCGCACTTTTCGGGGTTGATGGAGATGTTCCAACGACAGGCCCAGTTCTCAAGCCTTTTGAGATACTCTTGCAACGCGTCTGTTGCCGAGGATACGCATCTGTCACGCGCCATGATCGCCGTGTCGTCGGCGAAGGTGGCGATTAGAAGGTCCTGCGGCTCCTCAGTTGAATGTCTAAAGCAGTAGGACAGCAGTAGGCGTATGGGTCTATATGACTCCAGTTCATCTGGAGGCTTCCCGGGTTTGTGAAGCATTACAATATTGGCATTTTCCCATGCAATGGGAAAGTAGCTGAGGCGTAGAGCTGCATTGAAGATGAGCAATTAAAACAATACCGCCTTGCGAGGGAGTAGCTTAATTGTTTTATTGTCCACCTCGTCTTCTCCGGGAGCCTTGTTGCTTTTTAGCAAGCCTATTTCAAGTTTGACTTCCTCAAAAGTAATAGGTTTGACTGGCAGCTCCATTTGTAGAGGGACGTCCAGTGTGTCCTGAACCAATAGCAGCCTATTGGTCGAAGCAGTGCTAAAAGTCAGGAACCTTTCGTCGAGGTTGCAGGCAAAGGCTTCAGCTCGGTCCTGTGGGAAATTTCTGTTGCACCTGCCTCTTGTACCTCCTCGTGAGCCTCCAGAGAGCGAACTTGTAGTCCTCATTAGGGGTGGCATCCTCAAGGAGCTTGTCTTTCGCGTCTTTCTTGATTGTGGCCAGGACTTGCCTTATCCGATTGGCAATCCACCTGTATACTCTGTCGATTGCTGGGTCATGGGTTCTTGTGTACTCCCTTCTCAGGCGTTTTTTCTGTGCTATTAGTCCCTCTGCTGCCGGGGTCAGTAAGAAACTTCTACGAGTTGTGTGTGCGGGAAGTGGGTTTGTCTTCAGTGGACAGAATCTCCATGTTTAGATAGAGGGAGTCACTCAACTCGTCCTGAAACCTGTGTAAGTCAGACCCTGGGAGAATAATTCTGTGTCTGTTTGGGGTTGTTTGAGATCGGCGTGCAGATCAAGACTACACTATACTACAGTTCAAATTTGGTTGCTCTAGCTCTTGTTGTCTCTGAGATCTAGGACGGACATGGCTATATCGACTCGGCTGTTGAGCTGATCAAGAATATATACTCGTACTTTATGGGGTTGGAGATGCTTTCTTCTACCTGTTACATACATTTTCACGAGTTTACTAAGCCCTATTTACTCTAGGAGTAACGGCTATAAAAAATGCCACGAAATTTAAGCCAAATTTTGGTTTTTTTTTTTCGTAAAAACCTCTGCCAAAAGTTAAATTTTCACTATTTTCCTTTTCCTTCGTCCAAATTCTAGTTTAAAATCTTAACTAAACACGTAAATTTTTTTATTTTCACTTCGGATGATCCTGCTTGGAGTTATGCTGTCAACGCAAACGGACCATTTCCCGAGGGCTCGCAGGAAATGACGTCACAATGGCAGGGTTTTTAATATTTTCTTCGGAAATTTCAGTAATCCCCATTAAATGTGTGTCTCTTATTTTACTCAAAATAATCATTAACCATTGAGCAATAAAATAAAATCAGAAAATAAAAATCATTGCGGAAATTTAATCGTATTATATTATGATTAATTTTCCCATACGAGTACTCGAAGTCATGCTCTTGTGGATGAAAAATTGACAAATAATCATATTTACGGTCCCTGATAAAAAAGTTTGAAAAGAGTCCTGCAACAAGCCTCTAATGTTCGATCACACTCGTGCGTTTACTTGGCTTGGTTGGACTCGTCGCCTTGGTTTGACACACTCGAAATGATCGCAAGCACATTGAGTCAGAACGAGTAAGCTGTTTACTTCGTACAAGTAATATTATGAACAAGCTTTCCATAACAAGTCAAAATAAGCCTTTTCCATACTCTAATCTCTGTTTACTCGTAGGCGCAATTTTACTCGATAGTGCGGGAGTTGAGTGTTGTCTTTTGAAAACTTCAAACAACAACATGCCACAAGAAGGAAAAGAAAGCGTATGCAAAAATACAAATGCAAAAAATAGCCCATTATGTTATCCCTTTTGCGCTCACAAATTGTTGTTTTTTGTGTGTTTTGTGGCGATTGTTTACAAGCGTTGATCGTAACAGATCGCTGCAGATCTTTGACTTCCGGAAACAAGTACTCTCGGTGATTCGCGGCCGAAGCAAGGAGTAATCGCAAGTATTTGTACCGAACGAACTTTACTCATGACGGCTCGCATCAGATCTTCGATTTTGTAACTAGGGGGCCTATTCTCTCTGGCTTGAAGTATAATATTTTATTTTTTATTAAGAAAAATTAGTAAAATAGACCTTTTTCGCGACCCCATGTAAGATAGGCGTAGGGTTCGCAAACATATTAGAGCTCGCTTTCAATATTCAGTACTTGATACTCAGGATTCAATACTCACTACTTGACACGCGAGACTGTATACTTGATACCTTAATACGATACTTTTAGGGTATTCATGACCCCCTGTTGAGCTGTGGAGTTGTTAAATTGAGGAATTTTCCAATTTTTACAAGCTAAAAACAAGAAGAATAAAAATGTAAACTTCCTTAATTCAAAAATTCCGCGATTTTCTTTTTCTAGACCTGTAAAAAATTAAAAAACTCCTCAATTTCCCAACTTCACAGCTCAAATGGGACCCCCTTTAAATACCCTATCTGTATTCGATACTCCTTATTCGATTCTTAGTACTTGATTGACTCGATTGATATGCCATGTCACTGTGAAGAGTAAAGCTGAAATCAAATTTTACTCCTACAAACCGAAAATTAAGAATATTTCACATCAAAAATGGAATGAAAAGATAATGCATTTTTTTCAAAAATTTGCGGCATCAAAGATTTTCTCATTATGGGTATTTTGGTACGCCCTGCTCCTTGTTAATCGAAATTGCCATCTTTGAACTGTCGCCGGCAAATGGCAAATTCAAATTAAACTAAACTAAAGCTGACACTTTAACATGAAAGCTGCTCGCACTCTTCTCTCCCTTGGCTAACTGAAATTGGACATCTTAATCTCTCGTACAAATCAACTTCAGCTCTAACAACAATTTGCCAGCACTTTAATACAGAACATAAAATGTATGTAATTTCTCGATTCTAGTTAACAATCGATGGCATTCGGAGCGTCGATTAAATGGAGACAGAAAAGAACATAAATCAATTGGGTTTTAATGCCTGGACGAAGCATGAAAACCAAAACCAAAAAGCGTTTTCGATCATAAATTATGTGGGGAAGGAACAGGAAGTTTGGAGCCCAGTTCATGGCCCAAGGATGACGACAAATTCGCCGTTGCCCAAAAACCTAATTAAGCCAGGAGAGCCCGTAGCCCATCGCCCATAGCCCATAGCCCAGGACCAACCTCAACCGGAAGTGAGCAGGCGACAAGTTTGGCCATTGTTATTGTTATGGCGCCATCGCCGCTCAAGTGTTGCTTTCGTGGTTAATGCTTAAGTAATTACAATGCCTGGCCGATTAACTATGCATTGTGTCGAGGAGGGGCATTGTTCGGTTGGCTCTCGATGCTAGAGCTGATGCTGTGGCCGGGTAATGAAGCCTCTCACAATTAACAACAACAGCTAACTGGACTGGGGCGGCAGGTGGGTAGGTGGCGAGGTGCGAGAAGTCCTGCTGACGTGGCACAGCTTGAAGCTAATTATCACACATGAGCGCAGCTTCTGGTCAGAGACTAACAAATGAGCTAAAGTCAGTCACAAATTTATGGAAGGATAATGCTTCGTTTAAGCTGAATAGGTTGAGAAATTCCATAAGCCAGTTGCCGTTAAAAGGGAGGATAAAGGATACAAGGCATACTAAATGTTTCGTTGAACTCTTTTTAAAGTCTTTCACTCCGGAAAAAAATCATAAATCAATGGCCACCTGGCCACACGCCTGACGCATATCCGCTTTCCTTTTAAATTATGTTATCATTGAGCAAAATGCAATTAAGCGCCGATAGCCTTCGGTGTGTCAATCAACGGCAAATAAAGCCAAGCAGCAGGCAGCAGGCGCAGGCAATGTTTAAGCAGATAATAAAGCACACAGACAGGCGCAGGCACAGGCACAGGCAGAGCAGAAGCCGTAGCCGTAGCCGGAGAGGGTTATCATTTTGCGGTAACCAACGACAAGCACACACACACACACACCGAGGCGCAGGCAGCTGCCTGGAGTGCACAAATTGACTTTTGCCATTCCTCAATGCAGTTTGCTGCCTTTGCTTCAGTTCAGAGCAGGATTCCATTGCCGTTGCAATTGCCACGACCACGACACATGGCGACAACTTGCAAGACAGCAGCAGGGTGAGAGCGGTGAGTGGTTGGCGGGGGGGGATGGGGTAGGCCAGAGATAGTTGCCCGCCTCACGCACTCGAGTGTAACGTGATAATTTGTCTGACGTTACGTTGATGCCGCCGCCATCCTGCTCGCTCGTCCTGAGATTGCCAGAGCCCTGACTTGTTTTGGTTTCTGGTTTTCCTCTCATCCTCGCTTCCTCCTCTCGTCTCGTTGTCATTTGCCGTCGCTGCCTGCCATTCAGCAATCTGTCACCTGAGTAACAATTATAGCTGCTGGCATTTTAAGTGTGTGATTGTAAAGGGAATGCGATTGTGCCCGTGCTTGTCTGTGTGTGTGTTGTGTGTGTGAAGGATCTTCGTTAACTGCAGCACTTGACTTGGTGTCTGTGTGTATGTGTGTGTGCATCGTCTGAGGGTACCTGAAATCAATCAGCTTCCAGCTGAGTTGAAAAGTCAGTCAGTGAATGTGCAAATTTCCGTCCAAAGAAAATTGAGTTTATTAAAATAAAACGAAAGATATGCAAATTCGTTTAAAATTTTTATTAAAAAATGGATAGAGATATGACAAATGTTAATTGAGATCACAATGGGTTAAAGAAAGTTAATTATTAAATGGGAAACAAAGTATGACGGGACTTACACCATGAAATAAACTTCTTGGAGTTTTCTAAGTAGGAGGGAAAGAATCCTAGCTGATTTTCTTGTCTACTGAGTTCGCTTCGTCGTGTAAACTCAGAATCAGAATCGGTTTGTTTGCTTTATGTTGTACCAAACCATTTAACTTAATTGTCTTCCTACCGCCCAAAAGGCTCTGCGTACACTATTTACACCCAGCTGAAAGTCTCTATTGATTGAAACATAGTTCTCTCTATCGAATAAATAAAAGAACTGGATTTAACGTTTGACAATCTCTTCTTCTTTGGGAAACACTCGGTAAGAAAAATATAAATAGGGCATTTAAGGCCATCGCTGGAAGCTCTTTTGCTGTCGTAAGGCAAAACGCTATGTGACCATGCAGCCCGAGTCAGGTCAAAAGCTATCAGAAAAAACAAAATGGGAAAACCAAGGTATAAGGAAAACAAACAGGTATGGGCAGCACCGGTCGCAACGGTGATGGGCAGCACTTCACAGGGACAGAGTATGTTATAGTCGGGCTTTACCGACATTCTTACTTGTTTTTAAACGTGTACCTCAGAAATTGCATGTATACTAAACAGGGATTAATACCGAAACGTATTTCGGTTCCGGTACAGGTACCGGTGGCCGGGTGGCTCAGCTGAGCATGAGGTCGTGGGTTCGATCCCGCCTCGGAACATCTAATGAAAAGTTTTTTTCTTTGAATAAAACTTTACACCCGGCCACACCTCTTTGCTGTTGGCGCCAGCTTTGTAGTAATTAGCCATGAAAGCTTCTCAAACTGCCGTTCGGATTCGGTGTTAAACTGTAGGTCTCTTTCTCTTGTGCTAAAATTAGAAGCGCACAAGCCAAGAGATTGAGAGAGGCTCGGCTTTGGACCTTTGGGGCTGTGTCATCTTGACAAACTAATTTTACTTTATGTATGCATTTGCTATCCATGACTAAATTTTCTAAATTCATCGACACTTTTCTCATTGTCGTCATTCTAGTCATCGTAGTCCGAAGCAGGGTCAATGCTAAGAAATTTTACAATTTTCACCATATTTCTGCCGTTATCCGAAGTACATGAACTTGTCGATTTGACTTGTTGTTGTTCTCATCATTTTGAATCACTTCGTCGTAAGAACGCTTAATATGCTTTGTCAAATTAGTGCCATCACCCCAAAAAAGAACAAATTAATTTCAACAGAAACCGTCGATTACATACATACACATACTTTGCAAATTTACAGACATACATGTGTACATTTGTAAAAAACAGCTTTTGTTGTTGGTTTGCGCGAAGGCGTATGGAATGCGCATAAGACTAACGCAAAGCAAAATTGTAGCAAGAACTTCGAATATGTCTCTCTTCTCTTTCTCTCCTATGCTCTTGCGAAACTGAAGGCAACAACAATACATGCAGACAAGGCTGTATCGTCGATTTTGCTTTTGTAGTCGAGCCACAAGCACTCACACACCCAACCGGTTTCAGTTTTTCTTCGAGTTCTTCTTTTGCTGATAAGAAAGCTATACATTAGACTCTTTCTAACAACTGCGTATGCAGAAGGAGAAGCAAAAAAGTCGCCAAGCATTTGATTATTTCGCAATATCTATCCCAGTGCAATACATAAAAATATAAATATAAATAAACGATGAAACATAACTGAATTTCTTATGTATGTACGTTTGTATGCACATGTGTAGGCATATCAATCAATCTACGAACATACGTTATCCGCCGTATAGAAGCTGCGAGATTTTCATACAAGTCATTTAACAGAGCGGTTCTTGAATTTTACGCCTTCTCAGAAAAGTGCAGAAAAGGCAAGAAAATCTAACATTGTGAAAAGGGCGTCTTAAGATTCCTTCTTTGCGTTACAAACATTGACCAAAATTACTCTGAAAAATTAAAAAAAAAACCGAAACAGTACCGGTACCAACGTTTCGATTTCGATCCGGTTCTATCGGTTCCAATAATAACGGTAAACGGTATTCGGTTCTCAAAAAAAAATTGTATCGGTTCCGGTTCCGGTACGTGATTTGAAACGGTTTATTTCGGTTAACGTTACCCGATCCGGTTCCGGTATTAATCCCTGATCAAAAACGATCGAAATGAAACCAAGCTGTTCGGAATTCCGCATCAGCGCATGCGCAGCTCTGATCGAAATTGTTAAGCCTGCATCAAAATTCGAAAACGATTCGAATATTCATTCGTAAAAACCATCGATTTCTAAAACACTCGGAAACGGGTGAAATCGATTTAGAATTGCGATAGTTTTACTTTTTAATTCCACTCGGAAATGGGAACAGGCCTGCATGCTTCTACGGAGATTTGAACACACGACGTTTTAAAGCAATAATATTTCTACTGTGCTAAACGGTTTCCTGCAACATGAGTTAGACACATTCTTTACTATGACTTAGTAGCATAGCTCGCAAAAAACTTTTAACACTTCTTTCAATGCGACAAGCCTAAGTGAAAAACATAAACAAACGCAGCACAAGCGGTCTCTCACTGAGCGGAACACTTTTTCTCGCACCTCGAGTGTTTTCTGTTACGAGTTTTCGGTTGAGCAAAACAAACGTGTCGGTCATCCGACAACCTCCGACAGCAACTGTTTTGAGCGAGCGCTCACTTAACAACTGTCTGCAAATGAGCAGAACATAATAAGTGTCTACGAAAAGTGTTTTTTGTTTTGTGCGTTTAGTAGGCTGTTTATATGTGTGACGCTCGTTATACAAAGACACACACAACCACATATACATACGAAAAAACACTTCGAAAGTATGCTGTGGGCAAAAGTATCAGTGAAAGACAGTAGAGAAACAGGAACGGAAAAAGGGGTCTTTGCTCTGAGCGAAACAGAATTGAGCAAAAACAGAACTGAAACTGTCTTTCGCTTCCTGTTTTCGTTTTGTCCGTAACCAAACTGTTTTTCGCCGACACGTTGAGAGTTTTTTGCGAGCTCTGTTTAGTAGCTAATTTTTGCGAGCGCTTGAAAGTCGAGTGCGCTAAGATGCCGACGTCCATGAGTTAAGTATCCGAGATTCTGAGTTCGATTCTATAATCGAATCTAGTTCGGCAAGGCTATACCCAGGATCAAAATTTTGGTCCTTTTCGGGTTTCCATTCTGGAATCAAACCATTATTGTCACAAGTGTGGCTTGAGTTGTTCCCGAATGGCTTGATTTTTTCGTTTGGTGAAACGTATCGATTATTATTTTCTCAGTTAGCCAAGCAGCTTTCAACGATATCCCTGAAAATGACCGACGAATTGGAGTGCAAGCGTGCAGCCACAGCAAGGATAGGTGTATGACTCTACTATGGCATGGGTCACTACAACATAAAAGAGCTTAAAAGTAAGACAATACGATTAGAACAACTAACTGGTTATGAGTGAGCCACAAGTGCAAGAGTTTACAAAAAATGATCCAGCAAAGAACGCCCCTAGGATCCTGACTGGGCCACAACAAAGATCAAACTATACAGATACTGTGAAGAGAAGGAGGAGTCTTCTGAACATATATTAGCTCACTGCGATGCTTAGACGAGGCCTAATCATTACAGATTTTTGAAACAAGTTTAGTAACTTGAAACACACCTGGGGGCACAACATATCAAGTCTGAACTAATTTAAAGTAAGCCTTGAGAGATCTTCTGACTGACATAAGTTCTGAAGCCTAGTGCGATCATTTGTTTAAGACGATTTATTCCTAAAGCCAAGCTACAAATTTCAGCAAGGATTGTTGAAATTGAACCTGTTTGGTTGAAGATATTTATTCAAATTACTCATACGACCCATTAGCCAGAATCGAAATTGATGCAAATTTATGATATGAACTGCCATTAAATGGATCTTTCTCTTCGACACAGTCGCTTGATTGATTGAAGCTCTGCGTGAGCTTCATGCCAAGCAAAAAAAAATGTTGACTGTGGCGAACGGCGTGGAGTTGGCCGCAGACTTTGTGACGCTGCGAGTGTTGGCCATTATATTATTATTTTTCATGCACATCGCACATCAGCAGCCATTTTTATTCTTCCTCTGGCGGTTGTTGTTGTGTTGGACCAACGCATAAGCCACTTAAGTTTTTGTGGAACACGCGCTTGGTCCGCAATTTAGCGCCAAGTTTGTTTTTTTTTTTTTTCTTTTTGGTTTCTTTATACTTATTTTGTTGTTGCTGGGCGTCATCGAACCAGCGTCTGCCAAACGCATTTGCCAGCCAGCAAGAGCGCGCACTGCATACTTTAAGGAACTTTTTGCCAAGGCAACCATGGCACATAAATTGCTTGGGCTGTTAAGCGGCTTAAACGAATTGCCGCAGCCCACAAACAACTTGGCTAGCAATTGCAACTGCAACGGCAACTGCAGCTTCAGCTTCCTACGCGCTGACGCTGTCCATGTTCCAAGTTTTGTGTTAGTCTTAAGTTTTTGTACAATTTATAAATAGTTTGTTTTGTTTTAAAGTTTTGTGCTGCTGCTGCTGCAGCGCCTGCTTAGACATTATCTGTTAGCTGGCCGCAAAGTATGTCTTAAAGTTTTCGAAAGAAGAGCAAATTAACAAATGGAATTTATTGGTAAATTAGATTAAAGTATAGAAATGGTTGGAAGGGGGAAGTTGATAGGAAAAGGATGATCCTGGCAAGGATTCGAGCTCAAAATTTACCCTTAAAGAGTTTTGGTTTTGGAATCAATCAAGAGGTTTTCTAGCACTTTGTTATTTGATGCCTTCACAGCTTTCTCTCATGTGTTTTCTTAGGAATTTATGATTTCAGCTTAAATTTCCACCAATTTTCCTTAAATTCTTGCCACTGGCTTTCATCTCACTTTACCATTTCAGATTTTAAAACATTCAACCAAAAATGCATCTGGCATTTAAACAATTTCCATTTGCCTTTATTTGGACTGTTTTTATAGTCCCCCCCCACCAACCATCTCCTCGCTAAACTAAAACTACAATTGCTAAAACGATTTTCGCGCCAATTTTATTTGATAGCCTGCCGACTCACTCCGCCTGGTCCGCCCGTCCGTTCGCCCGCTGGCACCAATCACGGCTTGCCACCATCAATTAAGTGTCAACGTTGTTGTCGCTCAGCAATAGCAACAACAGCAACAACAACAACAACAATTGCACAGCAAAAAGTTATAATAAAAGTTGACAACATTTTTTGGTGCCATGCAACAACAAACAATGCCAAAAACTTTTGCCGATTTTTATATTTGTGCACAATTTTTAATTTGCTCTGCCCCTTCTCCCTCCTCCCCATGAAATTCTCATAAATTGTTTTATTTGCCAGGGGGCGGGGGTTTGGGGTGGGAGGAAGGGAAACTATGGCCTGAAATTAAACAAAACTGCTGTCATCATCTCGGGCAGTTCGTTCTCTCTGAAAAGTAAACAATTGACGGGCCCATGTCAACTTTGCGTCGACTGACTGCGAACTGTCAACAAATGTTTGTGACAAGCCCAGCTACAGCAACAACCAACAATTCTCAATTTCTTGGGCTGTATGCAAATTTAATGTTGCCTACTTTTTTGCATGTTGACTGCCAGTTTTAGTGGCCAAGAAGTTGGGCCAAAGAAGAGCCTTGAGGGAAGTCAACTTTGTCATTACATAATGATTGTCATTAACTGTTTACCACAGAGTGGGCGCCAAAGGATGACACTGGTGAGACAAACGCCACGAAGATTTAGTACTCTTTTCGTACAAGACATGGACATCCTATAGGATCTATAGTAAGATACTATACTTTAATTTTAAGACCAACAAATTTAAGAAAAGTCTTTCCGTCTCTATCCCAGTGTGCTTACAGATATTTGAACAGAGCCTTTGAGTCCAGGTACCTGCTAGGCATGCGTTTGGAACGCAAGTATGCGGGACGTCCAAAAACAGACTAGACCTAAGAAAGGACCACATCTGTTAGCAATTCAGAAGATCCCAGCAATACATAATATATATACAAAAATGCATTAAAGAAGACAAAAAACCTAAGTATAATTCAGCTTCTGGAAAAGGTGTCCATCGTAAATTTAATTATGTTTTAGTTACAGTGCTTAGTTTTCTATTGAATGGCGTATCCGCAAACTGAACTCAAGATTATAATTCAATTGTATCTGTCTGACATTATAGCCTAGCAATGGGTCTGCAGCAGAACCATTCTATTAGTGGCTGATCTCAAATAACCAAATGCTTACTTTTACACCAAGTCGGTTTCATCACAAAAGACTTACCCCCACCCCCCGCCCCTCATACAATCTTCCTTGGCCCTCGGTGCTTGATTAACACCAAACACCGGGGGGTGGCTCCCCCCGGCAAACGGTAGCCTTTGGTATAGAGCGGAGGGGGGAAACGGTTCGAGCTGAGGGCAACTCCAAGACTGAGGGAGGCATCCTGAGCTGGGAGGGCCTGCCGAGGCAAAACCCGTCTTGCGATTCTACGACGCCTCTTATAATTTAAACACAAATCGAATATGAAAAGCTAGCATCCGCAGAATTAATACCCTTGAATGATATGGTTTCCCCAGATTCAGGTCCAGGTCCAAGTACCACCTTCGCAGGCAAGCGCAACAGTTCCCGAGTTTATCGCAAAGAGTATGATCGATATAATTTTGCAACTTTCGCTGGTTTGGTGCATCTTAGAAAGCTTCGTGGGGAAACGTTAAACCATTCCCCAAAGTTTTATCGCAATTCTATGAACGGTATTATTTAAAAAAATTTCGCGGTTTTTTGACCATTTACCACCTATTTCTTTATCTTAGAAACCTACGCAGGCAAGCGTCCAACCATTGCCTAAAGTTTCATCAGTAACGAATTCGCTAGCTCGAGGTCAAGAAGTTGCGTTTGTTCGCAGCTATAAACAACTTATGCATTGACAAACTAAAAATAGCGTGGACAAACCTTTACAGCTGTTTTATGGATATCCAATCCAATCATCAGAAGGCGTTTCGCTAAATGACTCCTGCTCGTTGAGCAATTCCCTCTGAACTTTAAACAGTTGGGAACTGCAAAGCGTAATGAAAGCAAAAATTGGACTCACATACAGAAAGCCATTCTTAATGGCTGTCTTTGCATAGCTTCGAGCTTAAGTTTCTAAGTGAGAAAGCTTGAAGCTTTCTAGCGAGCTTAGAACTGCCCGTTAAATTTGAATGTCAAACATTCAAACAGCATGTGTTGTTACATGAAACTTTTGTTAGTTTCGTTTACAAAACAAGAGAGCGTGCCTTCTCTCATATAAGTTTTTCCAGGGCCTTTCTAATGTTTAATTGACCTCGAGCCAGCGAACTCGTTACCTTTAAAACAAAAGCTGATGGAGCTAAGCTAAGACCTGTTTTGTAATCAGTGGACAAAACAGGACCAGAACTGTTCATCAAAAAGGCTCCAGCATACAAAAGTAGTAATTTTTTTCCCCTGTGCTATAATTCAATAATCATCGAAGACAACAAAGACATTGTACATATTGGGCAGCTTAGGATACTCAGACAGCGCTTGAAACTCACTGATGAGATGAATGGGAGTTCATCGAAACGTCTGTCTGAGTATACAAATCTTCCCAATGTGTACAATGTCATTGTTGACTTCGATGATTATTGAATTATAGCAAAGGGAACTAATGTTGATTCTAGCTCTAAATTGAGATTATAATTTTGGGTGGTGATTTTCTCGTCTTCGAGCACTTTTGGCATCGTGTCATCTCTGTTTCGAGACTATCAGCCTTGTTCTTAATTTCACTTCCGCAAAAATTTTGTGACTTAAAACCGGTTTTTGGGCTAAATTTTGGTCTCTAAATCACAAAACTTTTGCGGAAGTGGAATTGAGAAAAAGGCTGTATAATCGTGGATATATTTCTAGAAAGAAGGAAATGTTTATATCTGGGAAGAAATTAAAGCGTGTTCCCTAGTCCCTATAAACACTTTCTTAGCCCCTGAAGATACTTTTTCTTATTTTGAAAACAAAATACTTTCTTTTTGGAAAGCTTAAAGTTTTTCTCGAGATA
>JAEIFV010001347.1:0-61550 GCA_018904265.1 Lordiphosa collinella | reverse complement strand
TTTCTCGTTTTAAATGCTATAACATTGAAGCTCAAAACTTCTTCGACTTTTTTGTACACACAAGGGCTAAGGCAAAACTTGAACAGTTTACCCCAATATCTGGTTACAAATCAGTTAAGAGTGCGCGCTCGTATGTATGAATTGTATATATGTGTGTGTGTAAGTGGAGGCGTGTGTTTTTTCAAGAGAAAATGAAAAGAAAGCAACTCGACGACAGCAGCGCAGGAAAATGGAAAAATAACAAAAATGTGGCAAGTCAATCAAAAATAACTGTGGAAACTTACTAAGCTTTGACAAAATTAAATCTGATAGTATATTTTTTTTATCAATAGATTTTATTTTAAAAAGTGAATTTAAAAGTCGCGCCAAATGGAGCTGGAAGCAGGTGAAATGGGCAGCACTTTCAAGTGCTGCTAACAGCACTGCCCCAGTGGCAGCTCCCCAGAACAACAACAACACGTTTGACCCGAAACTACTTGTTGACGAAGCACAGGTAAAAGCAGCTTGCGGTTAAGGCGGTTAAATCTACACGTCATCATTAAGCCAGGTCCACAGCGTAAGTTTTAAACGAATCCGGTAACTGTAATATATTAACCTCGTCTTCTCTCTCTCCATAGGAAAATGCGTCAATTAAAGGGCAAGGTTAAGGAAACGCGCAAACAGAAAAAGGAACGCAAATTGGAGAATACGGAGATTCAGGGCAAGATGACCACTATTGTTTTGCCCGCTTTGGGTGTGTTGGCCTTATTTCTGGTTATGTTTGTCTACCTAAAGACGCGACCGGCTGGCGTTATGGCTTAAGCATCCAGCCGTAATTTAATGCTAAGTTAGTTTAATAGGGAGTGAATGCAATTTGTGCTTAATGTTGTAAATGTAAATGTTTAATTGATTAAATACACGCCAGACGTCCATAGATAAGATTTGGGTGTTGTCAGTGTTGGAAAACGACCAAGCTAAACAGCTGTGTGGGACAAACAGTTGGGCGCCAGAATTTGCAAATTTCAAATTCACATCACACCCACAACAAAACCAAACACACACGACCCACACCGAAGTGTTTTATTTTTGGCTTTTGAGCATTTCGCTTTCTATTTCAGTTCACCTCAGTTCGCGTGGCTAACTCACTGTCTTCTAGGTCTAAGCTGGCCATTTAAGGTTTTATTTAAATTTTAAAATATTTAAATATTCGCCAAGCCATTGTTGCGCGTTATCATTAAGTGCTGGAACACAGTGGAAATTTGTGTGATTAGATAATCAAAAACAACAACAAAAACAAGCCTCAGTGCGCCAGTCAGCTGTTTGCTCTCTCACTTACACAAACACACATAGGCGCTCTCTACGCCTTTGACGTTTCATTTTCGTTCGCTTAGTTTTTGTTGAAACTCTCACACTGGCGGGTGCAGGCGATAAAAGTGGAAGTGGTTTCAGTTATTTGACGATGCTAAAATTTGTGGTAAGTTCCAATAAAACAAAGAAAAGCATAATATGCGTAAAAAGTTATGAAATTCATGTTCGAGTTTTTTTGCGGCGATGACTAAATGTTTTTTTGTGTTGTGGGCTTCTGGAGATGAGCGCGTGAGTCATGTCAATCACGGAAAAGAATGTGCGCCATTAAAATTGCTCTTTTAAAACCTGTTAAGTCGAGACTCCACACACGAATGGTTACATCAGCCTATTTCTTGTGATAAACATAGCAGAAATCCAGCGCCTTAAGACAGAAACACCGCACATTAGTACTTACAAAACGTAGCCTTGAGTAAGAATGATGGAGGGGAGTCATCACACCACCTTCCTACAAGCTACATCAATTTTACCATTACCGATCTTTCGAACCAATTGTTATTCTGTAAGAGAGAGACTCGAAATTCGGTAATGGCTCTAAAATACTGCTATTGCTACTGATAAAAGTTTCCAATGAAAACTATTTACCATCCGCAGTTATAACATCACTTTCTTTGTGTATTTCAAATTATTTAGCCCTGATCGGTCGTAATTGGTAAAAGTTCTGAATTCCCAGTAAGCCGAATAAGACAATCGGCTTTTGGAAACTGAAACAATTAACCGTCTTCATATGATTTAATCGAACTCATATAAGGTAACAGGCCTGATTGTGAATTTAATCAGAAGAATAAATTTGTGTTCATAATAAATAACAGGGGGTCAAAACTTGGAATGGTTCGGTTTAATGGTTAATAGAGTTTTTAAAGCACCGGTTCGGACTATAACAAGGTTTTTAAATGAAATCGAACCGCGGTTACGGTTCGCTTCAAAACACTGTGAGCCAGAAATCTCATTTCTACACCAGACTAGCTAGAATTTTTCAGAGAGGTATACATATATAAGTAGCAGATTAATAAAAAAAATATCATGATAATGTCAAATGGTTTTTGAGATACTATCCCAAACAGGTACTGATTTCACCACGCTCAGCTGAGAGATCAGGTCGTGTAAATTGGGCTTTCTGTGTTGGCCTCAAACTTGTTGATAAAATTAACCAAACCAGGATTTCTTGTGGTTGCAAAGTTTGGTTTGTTCGAACTCTTTTAGAGCTGCCAATGATTACTCCACTCAAGTTTGGCCTCTCCGTTGATTAAGTTTGGTCTAAACTCAAGCGATCATCCCTCCTTTGTTTTGTTAAGCAAAATCCGAAAATTTTTGAAAAAAAAATGTATTTGTTGCAAAACTTGTCTATTCTATTCACCATTTTAAAAAACATCAAACCGATTTCCATAACATTTCCAAATTTGTTGTACCAAAATGAAACTATTTGGACTGGGCATGCAATTGATTAGACACCGCTATCCATGCGGAAGAATTGCAATCGATGGGATGCACGGAAATCGCTCTTCCTACAGCTCCACCGAAATGCAGGATCTACCTTATTGCCCCAGAAAACCGTTCTGGAATATGAAACGTGCGCTCTTCTTTTCCTTGGTTAGGAATAGGAGGTTAATCCTTTGTCGGTTTTTTTAAATCTTTCTCTTCTCTCTCTTTCAGTTGACTTTTGGGGCCGGCATTTACACGGGCATCTACGTATCACAGAACTATGAGGTGGGTACAAAATGAAATTGATATTTGGTTTAACTAATGGAACATTCATTAACCCCACAACAGGTGCCGCGTGTCGATGATCCCCAGAAACTGGTCGAGCGAATGAATGAAAAGCTACGCGAATTGGTTGATGACAACAAGAAAAAGTAATTCTCGCACTGTTGGTGCTGTTTCAGAGATTCATACGTACATAATAGATATATAGAACGTACAGATATATACAGAGTAGCAGTTGTCACATATAAATAAATAGTTAGATTATCCCACACGCTTCACTTAATTAATTAGACAATAAACTTGTTAATTCACAATTTTTAAATGTTTTCTGTCTGTCATTTTGGGCCAGGCGTCAAGTCGATATGCAAAATGAAGACCGAAAAGGCAAGAAGTAGAGGACAGACTGTAACAGAAGAAGTGCTTGAGCCCAGCTAACCACATTTTGGATACCCATTTAACAGAATCGAAATCAAAATCAGTGAACTTAAATTATGATCAAATAAAATTTTACAATAAATCATACTCCGCTCATCTATTAGAAATCTTGTGTACCTTCTTGATTTGAGCTAATTCTCAATCTCTTCCTCTCTCCACTTCATTACAGAACTCCCGCCGAACAAATAGTGCACGACATTAAAAAGGAGGCCAAGAAGTTTCTGGATGATTAGACCACATTTTTAGTGCTTTTTCTTTAATATTATGTCAATTTTAACTATGATCATTTAAATAAAACTTGAAACTCTACACAAAAGATACGCCGCCTCCATAGTACTCCAGGCGCGTCTGTGGCTGTACAAAGGCCAGCCAATCAGAGGCATGTGTGGGTAACAGACCCATGCTATGACACTTGTATAAAGCCAGAGCCACATTGGCCAGATTTCCCAGGAAATATATGATGCGCTGACCCGTGCCCTGGGCTCCCTCGGCCATTTTGGAAGTCACTTGGGTGGTAAACATGGCCTTGATGGGACGTATCAGCATCATTCCCACCATCATAATTGGGAAAATGGATATGGAATTGCCCGACATGTACATGATGAACAGATTCATGGGTATCTGGGGAAGAGAACAAAGGTTAAAGTGGCTGGGCGGTTGGAGGGAGCGAACACTGGACAGTTTCTTACATTTTTCAGTGGACCCAGCGCCAGATCCCAAGATTTTTTAATAACCAGACGCTGATCGCGCACCACTTCACTTTGGTTGACCAGGGCAGTGGGATTGTAACCCGGTGGCGAAGGAATGTCCGCATTTTTGCTGTGACCGGGAAAAGATGAGGATGGGGGGAGGAAGAGACAATTGCATATCATTTCTTTTGACAATGTTGGTGTTGTTGCACCGACTTACCTCACATTGAAATCCAAAGCCCATTTAAATTTCTTTGCATTCTGCTTTGATGACATTTTGGCTTTTTATTTAATTTAAATTAATTGTAGACTTAATAAAAATTTGCAGATTTTTTCACACAATTGGTTAGCCAGTGTTGAACAAGTTCTAAATGCGTGTTTCTTAGAGATGTGCCTCCCATTTAGCGGAGTAACTAATGTAACGAAAGCAGTGCTGTCAAACTACCAGCAGCCAAAGACCATTCAATGCATAGATAGAACATTTCATTAAATAAATTTTGCACAACCGACTAAAGGGTAATGTATACCTAATAGCAACTTATTTTTTCGAATTTTTGCGCACGCACCGTTTTTCTCATTTTTTTCGTTCTGTTGCGCGTTTTTTATATGATATGATTGCATATGAGACCATAACGAACTACGCAATTGCAATTAAATGTAAGTTTTTGCCTTGCATTATAATAGAAACGACATAAATAACTTGATGAAATATGTCAGTGTGACTTGTCCCGTGCGAAAGTGCTTTAAATCAAATTTGGAGCTAGCGCTGGCTCCAAATCGATATAAACATTTTGGACCAATCGATCTTTTCCTCTATTTATGAAAATATTACTTTACTTCTCATTAATTCACATCTGAATACAGACCTTTAAAGTTAAATTTTTAAGCAAAAATGACAAAAGAAAAGTAGAAATAAAATTTTGCTTCAAAATTTGTATGAAAATTTTACTTTACATCGAATTAATTCACATCTGAATACAGGAACTTTAACGTAGAACACAAGCTTTGTGTTTGGTTTGTCGTGATCGCTATTCAAAACAGTTTAACTAAAAACAAAAACCTCTTTCAAAACACCTTTGTCGTAAAATCTCCTGAACCAGACCTGCTGGGGGAAAACAATCAATTGATTTGAGTTCAGCACCCAAAGTACATAAGGAAAATTTGCAGTTTTCTACGATGCAAAATCTTATAAGCCGCCAAAAGACCCAAAAATTCACGTTTCAAGGACTTTTTTTGTTGAATTTTGATTAATGAGCAATTACAATAACTGGATGTTTTTATTTTTGGTTTTTTTCCGCATTATTATTATACTTTCGTTTATATGAAATTAAATAAATATTTAATTATTTTGTGCTTGTATAGGGGGATGTTGATTAAGCTGATTGGTCAACCAATCGAGTCCCTCGTAAAGTCCATCGCCGCTGGTTGCACACGTCGCCTGTATGTACCATTTGCGGTTTCTGAGGGAGTGCAAGCCAAGCTTATCCGTGATTTCAGTCGCATTCATAGCATTTGGCAGATCCTAAAAGAAAGGGAAAGGAAAAGGTGAGAAGGGTTTACGCTTGACTAAGAAATTCTAATGTCGTACCTGTTTGTTGGCGAATATTAGTAAGACGGCATCTCCAAGTACATCCACGGCCAGCATTTGCAGCAATTCCTCTTTCACCTCGCCGATACGCTCTCTGTCATTGCTGTCCACGACGAACAAAAGAACCTGCAATACCAAATAATCGTTTGAATATCGAAATTCGCCAACATTTTTGGATCTAATCAATTTGTTTGAATCAGTCCCGTCTTGAAACAAAAATTAACTTTGAATAATCATAAATTAATCATAACAAGTTGTTAACATCATTTAGAGCACTTAGAATAGAATAGTTTCCCCCTACATACTTGTGTATTCGCGAAGTAGTGCCTCCACAATGGACGAGGGTTACGACTGCCCACATCCCACACTGTAAAGCTAATATTCTTGTAGTCTACAATCTCCACATTGAAACCTGCAAGTAAAATAACAGAAATTAATAATAAATCACTTAAGTAGGAGCAAAGGAAACTTACCAATGGTAGGTAATGTTGTAACACTTTCGCCTCTGAGTTTGTACAGAATTGTGGTCTTACCAGCGGCACCCAAACTGACCATTAATATTCTCATCTGCTTTTTAGCAAAAAGACCTTTGAATAGAGTTGCGAATATATTTCCCATGGTTGTCAAGCGTTTAGCTCGGACATTCGTGTGGCTGCTAAGGAGGTTGGCCCATTTTGTTAAGCGTTTTAGAAAACGCTAAACGCTGACGTGTTGTGGGGTGAAACAGGCAACAGACGGATTTCATAATTTCATTTGCTTTGGATTTCATCGCTCATTTATTTGCTTCTTTTTTAACTTTAACCATCGCAGATTGAACAATTGTTGATCGCATCAATAGAGTGGAATTAACCATTAACATTTTTTGATTTATTTTTTGGTTTTAGGTTACAAGGCCCAAGCCGCCTTATCAACACGTGCCTTGAAAAAGAAGACCACATTTTGGTTGAGCGATGCGAAGTGTGCCCAGAAAAAGTAAGGAAATTAGTAAGGTCAAAATAGCGTCGATTTGGAACGATGGAGTCTAGAACATGAAGGCATTTTTTGTTTATCAAATAAATCTGTATTAGGCAACATATTTAAATATCTTTAAATGCAAAATTGTTAAGAATTACATAAACTATTGATTTTTAACTTGCGGGTGGATTTATACTTTGCAGATACTAGAAAATCCAGTTGAAAATTCGGCTCCACACATTTTAGGTCAAATACCCACTTTCAGGAGTGTTTAGAAAATCATGCAAATCGTGTGAACAGTTTTCGAGAAAAACTCTTAACAGTGGACTAGCCTCTGGTGTTTCTCATACAAAATGACAACAAAAATTACTTTTTTAAATAAAACCCCATAACTCCTCTTTCAGGAGATGTACCATAATACGCTATAAACCATTGGATAGGACACTTATTCAGGTCTGATTAGAATAAAAAATCAAGCAATTCGTGTAAACAGTTTTTGAGAAAAACGCTTATCATTGGGGATGTTTTGTCTTGATATTTAATATTGTTAAGAAGGGCGCCAGCGCTTGCGGACTCAATAAAGCAAATTCATTTAACAACTATTTACCTATTATGATAAATTAAGTTTTTCTGAACAATCATAATGATTAAAAATCGTAGTTCAGGTATGTAAATCTATAGTTTATTAACATATTCGTCAATTTGATGTGTTTTTGTTCTTGTGTAACGTGTTTTATTCATGTGTATTCTTTTGATTAATCTTAGCAAGTTTAGCTGTGTTTCGTGGAGTAGAACTCTCAAGGCACTCCGAAATAAAAAGTGCGGGCTTTGGTCAAATATTTAGGAAAGCACTGGTTAAATTGCCGATGACATGTATGTCAAGTTTTAAAGATAAACATAAAAAATGGTTTGATAATGGGTTGCGCTGCTGCAGTCAGTGAAGATGATCAGGTAGAAAATAAATAAGATGCATAGACAAACATAAACAAAACAAGAATTACACAAGTTTACAAATAATTAATGACGCGTAAAATCAAGCGTGTAAAATCACGCGCCAAACTAAAAAGTCGGCCAACAATAAAAAAGTCTGCCCAATCAAAAAAAAGGCTGTCCAATTTTAAAAAAAATTCTGTTTAACCAAAAAATGTGTCCAAACAAACAAAAAAAGTCTGTCCAATCAAAACAAAAGTCTCAGCAAACAAAAAAAATTCTGTCCAATCAAAAAAAAATGTGCCCATACAAAAAAAGCTTGTCAAACCAAAAAAAAATCTGTCCAAAAAAAAGTATCTGCAATCAAAAAAAAATAAGTCTATACATACAATAATAAAGTTTGTCCAATCAAAAAAAAAGTCATTTAAATCAAAACAAAAGTCTGTCTATACAAAAAAAGTCTGACCAATCAAAATAAAAGTCTGTCCAATCAAAATAAAACTCAGTCCGAACCACAAAAAAAAGTCTGTCCAACCAAAAAAAGTCTGTCGGAAGAAAAAAACTCTGTCAAACCAAAAAAAAGTCTCTGCAAACAAAAAAACTCTGTCCAATCTATTTCTATATAAATAGAAAAAATTTAATTTCTCAAAATCTGTTCACACGATTTGCAAGATTTTTTATTCTAAACACTTTTGAGTATGTGTCCTGTCCAATGGTATATAGCGTATTATAGTACATCTCCTGAAAGTGGAGTTATGGGGCTTGTTTAATATAGTAATATTTGTTTTTGTCATTTTGTATGTTTATGCAGTTCTTTATAATTTTGCATTTAAAGATATTTAATTATGTTGCTAAATATAGATTTAATTGAAAAACAAAAAAATGCCTCTCAGTTACAGACTCAATCGTTCCAAGTCGACGCTAACTTTTCGACTCTATATTGACGGACATCCATACTTCATCGTTCCAATTTGACAATTTTACCTTAGGGTGACCGTCTCGATGAAAATTAATCGGCGCGCATGGCGGTTGTTTAAATTTCGGTGTGATTTATGTACAGAGAACGTTGTAAGATTTTGTGCACTTGAAGGATTAGTATTTTAATGTTTATTTATTTACTGCCTTTTAGAATGCATACGATTTTATTAAAAAAGTAGACCAGCAGCCTAGTGTTGACGGTGTCATAAGTGCTCGAATTTTTGGAGATTGTGCTTAACTCAGTAACAAAGATGCTCGGACTTACACAGTTCAACAAATATTGGGTCATCGCTGGCCCTTGAACGAATTTAGTACCGTTCGACAGAGGTTTTCAAGCTGAATACAAGTCAACTTTAAGAATTTCTCAAGCACGTCAAGTTTTTAAGAAATCAATGGTCAAAGTTGTTAAAAGTGCTTAAAATGGCACTATTCAAAAATTTATTTAAAAGACATCATAAACGGAATCAGGCACTTGAAAATTTAGATGCATAGAGGGAACTGTAATCTTTGGACTGCAACCAAATTCCTGGTTCTTGGTCCAGGAACCATAAATAAATGGAAAAAGATGTACAATTTACATTTTCTTGACAAACATCCTAACATACCTGTGTTCCGGTAAGGTCTTTTAAAAATCAGCGATGAATTGATTTAAAATTAATAAGTTTTCTACGAGAGTGCTTAAATTCATCTTAAGATACTCACCAACAACGTCTTAGAGAGAGACCATTAACTAAACTGTTCCAAAGGGTTAAAAAAAAGTATTTTTGAAGTGATATGATCAACTTGAACAAATCGTAGGTATTACATTCTATTTGTACAGGCACTTTTATTCAATTTAAAACAACGAGACACTGATTTTTCAAAGAGCTATGTTAGGTTGTTTGTCAAGAAAATAAATATTTTTCAACTGTAATATTTGTTGAACTGTTTTATCTGACAGTTCAGATGACATAATTAATTGATTTCACCTTTTTAAAATGGGAAAATTCTACCATTCTTGTGATTAATGTATGTTCAGTAATTCCAAGCTCTTCTGCGCTCTTGTTTCCAAGACATACAGGGTGGTCCATTTAAAAATTGGAATTAAATTTTGCTATAAAAAAAACGGCTCGATATTTTTCAAGTGTTGAACATTTGTTGGAAAGGTTAGTTCATGTCATTTATTTATGAAAAACAAATTCGGTCAAATGACCATCACGGCTGACATTGAAAGTAGCCCATTCGATCCACCCAATTTTTGAGAACATTTTCAATGTTTGGTGCCGCGACGATGATCAGCAATAGCAACTCGAATCTCGTTCTTAGTTCTTCAACTCATCAATTGTTTCAGGATTGTTTGCATAACATTTGGTACTTAAACGCTCCCCAAAGATAATAGTCTAACGGTGCCAGATCACAGCTTCTTGGCGGCCAATTCACACATCAGATCACAAATCAATGATCTTTTAAAAAACTAACGGGCTAGTACAGCAGATAGTATCAGAATCGGCATCGGATGTCCGACCATTCCCGGTTAATTGCAATAGATTCTGAAAAGATTAAGTTTAAGTTGTTATTTATTCCATATTTTAAAGTTCTATGGAGTAAAATCCAGGTTTAAGCTGTATTTTCATTTGTCGAGATCTCATATGAGATGGGTGAAAATACCTCAGTTTACTGTGAGTTGGCTGTCCAAAAAAATCTCATTTGAGAGCTCAGATAGCTTTATATATATTCTTGTGCCTTTCAGATTGCTCATGGGAGATTTTCTGAAATGGAAAATGTATTTTAACAATTTCTGAGATAGTAAAATTTTGCAGTGTTTTCATTTGATTGACTGCTACTTAAACTGCTGCTTTGTAAATCTCACAAGTTAGTGTCAAAACAAAATCAGAAAATCAACAGTTGTAAAACAGAAAAGCAGGTCAGCAGATTTTCCATAGATAAGACCATGTTGTTACATAAGAGAAGATGTGAAATTTGGCCCCTTACACTAGATAAGTCGCAATCGAATCAAATGAAAAACTGTTAAAGCACTGACTGTCGAGTGTCTAAGCAATTATCGACATGGACTGCTTATCTGCTTTCCTGTTTTACAAACTTGGTTTTTTTTATTTTACTTTGACACTAACTTCTGAGATTTTCAAAGCGGGGGCTCAAGTAACAATAAAATTTTTAAATATAAAAAAAAAAACTTACTGCTCAATCAGAATTTAACAACTTTTGCTACTTTAAGTCAAGCAATTCAAACACTGGTATTTTGCATCTTAAAACCGATATTGAAACTGCTCTGCAGTGGGGGACAAAAGAACCATTGAATGATGTCATCGGGTCAACGCTTTCAAATCTATGCAAATGTTTCTCTACTTAATCAAGACAAACTATTGAAACAGCTACCAACGAAAATTGTATGAAATTTTGGATTTTAATAATAGGTAAAAGAAATTAATCGCTTTTCAATGACAAATTATGTGAAACACTGTAAATATCCATACCAGAACGGTACTGGTACAATGTTTCGGTTCTGATACGGTCTTTTTGGTTCCGAATAATTCAAATTACTCGGCCCTGTTCGATTCGGTCGGTTTCGTGACGTTGCGTGTAGAGTTTAAACTTACAGTTTGAAGTGCGAATTTCAACGATTTAGTGTTGACGAAAATCGGAATTACTAAGCAGCTGAAACCGTTGCTCATGCCGTGATTCAATTCGTCAAAAAAGCAGACCTGATCTAGTAGCCCGGCTTTTGCTTACTTTTCATATAAAATAGTGAACTTTATCTAGAAAAGCAACGTTTACCGAAAACCGACTCCATATCTCAGATGCGCCATCTAGTATATTGAGTGTCTTTGCTCAAGCAGGCGGCTTTTCTGTTGCATTTTGAAAATCCTTAAGAAATACCCAAATTCTGTTTTATTTAAATTTTATTTAGAATTACCTTCATGTTGATTTTTTGTTTTGTTTTCATTTTAAATAGTACGTTCCGTTTTAATATAGGTTTTTATGTATATGCGTGTGTGTTTTGTTTTTTATGGATTCTGGTTTCTTTTTGTTTTCTTTTTGCTTATTGCCAAGCGACGAGTCACGAAACAAAAATATTGAAAAATTAAAATGTTTTTTTTTGTTGTTGTATTTTGTTGTTGTGGTTTGTTTAAAGAGCAATTACAATTACAAGTTGGTTTTTTGTTTTTCTCATTATTATTACTTTTATATTTATATAAAATTAAAAAGAAATATATATTGATGAGGAGGGATACAGGGTAGAAGGGAAGGGCAAAAATAACTTAAAAAAAGACATTTTTATACCATAGATACTTTTTGTTGTTGTTGGGTTTTACTCTTGTGTTTTTCTTTTTGCTTTCAAACATCCAATAATTATGTATATAAATTTAAATTAAAATTATAGCGTTCTTTTATATGTTGTTGAAAATGTTCGGCATTTTATGTTTCTTCTTTTATAGTTTTGGAAATGCACACAGGAGCTCTTAAAATTATGCGAAGATCTCTGCTCTTGTTGTTGTAGTTGCCGCTTTATCTCTCTGTTCCTGTTACTGCTGTTGTTGTTGTTGTTGACTGCTTGCTTCAAATTCAAAGTTTTAGTGGTGTGTGTGATTTTAATTATTTTGTGTGTGTGTGTGTGTGTATGGGGGGATGTTGATTTAGCGATTAGCATTCTTCAGCTGATTGGACAACCAATCGAGTCCCTCGTAAAGTCCATCGCCGCTGGTTGCACACGTCGCCTGTATGTACCAATTGCGGTTTCTGAGTGAGTGCAAGCCAAGCTTATCGGTGATTTCAGCCGCATTCATAGCATTTGGCAGATCCTAAAAGAAAGGGAAAGGAAAATGTGAGTTCCCACTTGACTAACGAATTCGAATGTCGTACCTGTTTGTTGGCGAATATTAGTAAGACGGCATCTCTAAGTTCATCCTCGGCCAGCATGCGCATCAATTCCTCTCTCGCCTCGCCGATACGCTCTCTGTCATTGCTGTCCACGACGAAGATAAGACCCTGCAATACAAAATAAGCGTTTAAGTATCCAAAGTCGCCAACAGCTTTATGATCTGATCAATTTGTTTAAATCAGTCCCGTCTTGAAACAAAAATTAACTTTGAATAATCATAGATTAATCATAACAAGTTGTTAACATCATCTAAAGCAAAAAAAAGAATAGTTTAGGGAATCCATCCCACATACTTGTGTATTCTGGAAGTAATGCCTCCACAATGGACGAATTTTGTCTTGACCGCCCACATCCCACACTGTAAAGCTAATATTCTTGTATTCTACAGTCTCCACATTGAAACCTGCAAATAAAATTTAAAAAATTAATAACAACTCAGTTGAGTAAGAGCTGAGGGAACTTACCAATGGTAGGTATCGTTGTAACAATTTCGCCTAATTTGAGTTTGTACAGAATTGTGGTTTTACCAGCGGCATCCAAACCGACCATCAATATTCTCATTTCCTTTTTACCAAAGAGACCTTTGAATAGATTTGCGAATACATTTCCCATGGTTGTCAAGCGTTTAGTTTCGGTTCACAGGAGTAGGAGAAGGAGCAGATGTTGGAATTTTTGTTGTTGCTTGTTGTATATATATATTTAACGAGTTCAAATCCGAGTTGCAAATGCCCCAAATTTAATGCAAACTCTGAGAGGGGGGGATTTGTGTGCTTGGAGAATCTGCAAGGGAGATAGATTAATGGAATTAGAAATTGGGTGGGTTTTTAAGCTGTTTCCAAAAGAAACTGTTTGGCAATTGAAACAAATGTTGTTAAGTTTTATACACAGACAGGTAGTCTGTTGCTTCGCTTGGGACATTTGCTTGGCTACTGAGCAGGTTGATCAGTTCTGCTAAGCGTTATTATAAAAGCTAAGGCTGACGTGTTGTTGGGGGTTGACTCTGAGAAACTGACTCATAAGCAGAGTAGCAAACGGCAAACGAATTGAACGTTATGAAATCAAAACCTATATAGCAGGAGATGGAATTTTTATTGTGTCATAAAATTTAGTTTGTGGAAAGCAGACAAGACAATAACTAGTATCGGTTTTTCTAGGTTGAGTTGCATATTTAACCCAACTAAAATAACTAAATAGTTAGTATGATTAAAATCATGCTTTAAAACTCTTTTAGGACACTGGCAGTTATTGTTTATATCGCAAAATTTTGGGGAAAATAAAAATCAAAGTTCGGCTGTATTTTCTGTTTCTAGTAGCCTAAACTTCTACTAGATTTTGGTGGAAACAACTAATAATTTTGTAAGAAAACTCAAATTCTTAGTCGGAGTTTACACGACAGTAGGCGCAAGAATCTGGTGATATTCATCGTATAAATCAAGACTTCGACTGAAAGAGAATACCTCAGAGTCTGAGGCTCAGATTACTTTCTGATAAATTTATTGAAATTGTACACGGTCCTGTCATTTGTTTGTTTTTCTACAACTCGAATAATCGGCCCTAAAGGGTTTTAAGTGTTTAAAAACGTTTAGGTCCGATTTTTAAACGTTTATACAGCTGCTTTGTTTCATAAAATAAACAAAGTCAAGTGTTCGAAGCTTATTCAAAGTTTTTGAATTGTGAAGCGGGTTAGTTTCGGTTTGAAGCTGGCTTATAGTGTCAATACATTAGCTTGTAATCGATTCTCCCTATGAGGTTCAAAAATTATTCATTAATTTTATATTTATTTTCCACATTCAACCTTTCTCTAATTGTTATTTTGTCAAAATTGATTGCGAAACCTTTCTCTAAGATGTAGATCTTAAAATTCGGCGGCACCAAACTGATCCTGTATAGTTCTACTTATAAAGGGTGATTTTTTAGCTATTATCTTTTTTGGCAACACTGGTTCAAACAGCTCACGCACGTTTCGTGTTTTGTTTCACTATCAAACATCTTCAGTTTGGTCTATAATTTAACCATGAATCGTCTTACAAAGGAACAACGCTTGCAAATTATTTAATTTTATTATCAAAATGCGTGCTCTGTTAAGAAAGTTCATCGCGCGCAGTTTAATCGACCCACTGAAGCGGCTATTCGGGCTGTTGTGACTAAATTTCGCTCCAAATTTACATTGTTGGACATTAAACCACCAACACGCTTACGTAGAGTGCAAACTGAAGAAAATATCGCAGCTGTATCGGCCAGTGTTAATGATGACCATCAATTATTGATTCGTCGCCGTTCGCAGTAATTGGGCCTCTGTTACTCAACAACGTGGACAATTTTTCGGAAGGATTTAGGTGTGAAGCCTTTCAAAATACAGCTGGTGCAAGAATTGAAGCCGAACGACCTACCGCAACGTAGAATTTTTGGTGAATGGGCTCTTGGAAAGTTGGCCGAAGATCCACTTTTTTACCGAAAAATTGTGTTCAGCGACGAAGCTCATTTTTGGCTCAATGGGTACGTAAATAAGCAGAATTGTCGATTTTGGAGTGAATATCAGCCAGAAGCATTGCAAGAGCTACCAATGCATCCAGAAAAAGTTACAGTTTAGTGCGGTTTATGGGCTGGTGGCATCATTGGACCGTACTTCTTCAAAGATGATGCGAATCGTAACGTAACTGTAAATGGTGATCGCTACCGTGAGATGATATCCAAGCGGCCGGGTGGCTCAGCGGCTAGTGTGCGAGACCGCTGGGCATGAGATCGTGGGTTCGATCCCGCCTCGGAACATCTAATGAAAAGTTTTTTTTTTTGAATAAAACTTTACACCCGGCCACACCTCTTTGCTTATGACGCCAGCATTGCAGTAATTAGCCATGAAAAGCTTCTCAAAAACTGCCGTTCGGATTCGGCCTTAAACTGTAGGTCCCTTTCTCTTGTGCTAAAATTAGAAGCGCACAAGCCAAGAGATTGAGAGAAGCTCGGCTTTGGCCCCTTGGGGCTGTTGTCATCTTGACAAGCCGATTTTACTTTTACTATGTTAAAGCTCATGTCTATAAAGACAAGCCCGCTTCAATTGACGCATTGGAAGACAACATTGAAGCATTTATTCGTGAGATACCGGCCGAAATGTTGGAAAGAGTATGCCAAAATTGGACTAAGCGGATGGCCCATTTGAGGCGCAGTCACGGTCAACCTTTGCATGAAATTATATGGACCGTACTATCGATTCAAATAAAGATTTCATGCATTTTTCTGAATTTTATGTGTTTTTTTTTTAAACTTTCCTATAGCTCTTAAAAAATCACCCTTTATTAAATGTATGAGTATAACAACATTTTTTAAGTTCCTGAACATCATAACTGAAAATATACTTGACCGATCCTTTTGAAATGTTTTACACTATTTCAACGCATAATTCAACAGGTAATCAGGAAGAGGTTTTTTTTATGGAAGGTTGTCTTGTCTTTTCTTGGTCATATGTCTTACCAAGTCAGGACTCAAATTCCAACACTACCAGACCTGTTAAACAAAAAGGAAAGGATCTTCTTGATTTGACTACTGAAATTTTATTAGTTCTTAACAAATCGGTATAAAACAAGTAAAAAAAAAAGTCAACCAAGCGCGACTGTAATATACTCTGTACCTTTCCAAAGTTGGTGTTAACGTGTGTGAAGTGCTTCCCATCGCCGTAGCGACCGCTACTGCCCTTCATAAATGTTTGTTTTCCCTATAACTCGACTATCATTCATCCGATCTCTACCATTTCTTTGGCAGATCGATAAATAATGCTGATTAATAAATATATCAAGACGGTTCGAAATTTCTATCTATAAATCTGTGGGAGATATGATTAATTTACTGTGTGTACCTGTGGTACAAGGTATAAAAACTAAGTACCTAAATAAATAAATATCTCTAAAAATGTTCGTATAAGCGATTGCATTTTGAACTCCCATAGAATGAAAACCGAACATTATTGTGCCACTTCACATATAAAGGGCAACAGTTTTAATACAAAATGTAAGAGATTTTAGGGACACACCCGGTTAAAATGGTGTGACATACTTTAAACTATAAAATAACTATATTAGCATTCACAAAAATGCCACTCAAAAACACGATGGTGCAGTGTAGACGGGCTTTAATATCAATTGCAATGTAAACAGTATCAAAAAGGTAAACAACTGAAAAATAAATTTGATCGTCCCAGCTGTTCGCGCGGTTGAACTTTGGAAAAATAGACACCCACTCAATCAACTGTCACTTTCTCCTAACAAAACATATGGAAACTGTAATAAAACGAAAATATGGCCACCAAATTAAACGACTACCCTTGATATTGTATAATGAACACAAAGGAATTTTTTTTGATTCGAATTTCAATTCGGGGCGATGTGCGACGTCGGTGGTCACTGATAAGATATTGATTTTTTTTTTTTTTTAGCTGCTCATGCCGCCGCCGCCGCAGTTTTGAGAAACGTGTTAACTATAAAAAATGCGTAAAGGTAAGAAATACATATATCGTTGCAATTTATCAACACAGGCATGACTCGGAATCTTAGGATGAGTCACAACAGTGGAGTCGAGTCCAACCAAAGCAATTCAATTACAAATCTTAATTGAAGTTGATTAAGACGAAAGGCGGCCAACTCAACACGCAATTTGATGTTTTGCTGCAATTTTCAATTAACAAACTAAAAAATATGTTAGAAAGAAAACGAAAACTACACGTAGCAACTTTTTTTTTATATGACCAGAGAGGCCAGGCAGCAGCAGCAACACCCCTCACACACACACACACACACTCGCACATAAACTCCGTCTTTCACTGGCAGCGATTTTAGTAAGTGGCAAAGGTAAAGTTATTAAATTTACTTTAAGATATTTTAACTAATTTGGTAAATTAAATAAAAGGTTTCTTTCACAAATTTCCATTAAAATTTCTACGTGGTGCGCGAGCTTGTGTTTGTATATGTGTGTGTGTGTGTATGGTGTGCGTCTGTGTGAGAGTCAAGAAATGATGACGGCGACGTTTGCTTTTTTTCTTTGGTGAAATGCGGCGGCGGCTTCACTGCTGTATTTAGAGCAATATTTGAAGAAATGCTTATTTGTTCCACACTTTGAACTTGGAAATTGTTTGATTAACACTTTTCACTGCTAGTTTTACCGTTTAATAGTGGTTTTCCTGTAGATTTGTAAAATTTTCCTTTGATTTTTTTCCGCTGTCAAAAAAAACACACCACACACCGCAACTCGTATATGAGGGAGTGTGACCGTAGTTGGCAAAAGCCCGACAAAGATGGTCACTTTTAATTAGAGATGGTAGCTAATAGAAAATTAAAATTTCAATTTATTTATTTTATGTTCAAAATGGGTTAAAGCCTTTTATATAATTGTTTTTTTTTTCAAGTTTACTTTATATTACAACTCCCATCGCTAACTCCCCACAGTCGTGAATGCATGTGTGTGTGTGTGTCAAAATCTCCTACACTAATGCAAACACTAACACACACCGACATCTTTTCATCATCACCCACATTGCTGCCGCTACTGCGGAAGTAGCATTTTTTTTCTTCTAGATTTAGATAAACTTTATTATTTTTACTGCCAAAGCAGACACATACGCACCAAACTAATTGAATCGAATGCACACAAAATTAGAGTAGAAATTTTGAAAATTTCTACTACTTGGAAATGTTAAGAAAATCACAGAGCGAAATAAAACTTTGACCGAGAATACACTTGCCGTTGAAAAAACTGCAAACTCACCAACTGAACTAATGTAGCCACAAAATCACCTCACGACCTGAGTGCTGAGCTGGCAAGTCGAGAGAGAGGCCGGTGTGTTGAGTTTTTAGCTAGAGATGGGTGTTGGGTCACCGTTAATTATAAAGTGAAATGTGACTGTGATTTTTTTTTCTAAATATTGACGCTGTAGAGCAGGTCGCGTATAGCACTTCCTCATACTTCATTTTCCTCGGGGACCCCCAAAATCTGAACATAAGGCCCAAAAATCAATGGTTTCAGAGATGTAATGCGATGGCGATGATAAAGGCGAATTACAGATCTGGTATTTTTAACTTTATTTTGGAAATTTTTACTTTAACCACCACTGGTTTAACAAAATTGCTCCAAGCTATTATTTCTTAGAATTTATTATATCAGTCGATTTATTTCTTCGTTAATCAAATGTTTTTAGATTAATTTGGTTACCGTTTTCCGATGTATTTTCCGAAATTATATTTCAAAACGAGAGCGTAAGTTAAAGTCGGTCCTGCCCGACTTCGATATACCCGTTACTCAGGGATATTAATCAAGAATATCAGTACTTTATGGGGAGAATATAGAGAGGAGAGAATATATATACTTTATGGGGTCGGAGATGCTTCCTTCTGCCTGTTACATACATTTGCACGACTTTAGTATACCCTCTTTACTCTACGAGTAACGGGTATAAAAATGTGATAGTAGAAATGGGTCTTTTAGCCTGTAAACGGATTCCAAAAGACTCGTATTCTAATATTTTAAAGTTCTTTGATTTGTAAATGCTTTTCACTGCTGATAACATTTTGCTAAAATCGAAATATTGTTCAACCTTTTCTGAAATTCTTGTTTACTGCGCTTTTCATATGTTTGGGGAACTAAGATAGTTGGGCTTTGGTGGGCTTCATTCGATTTTTAAATTAAAATTTTAAGTTAAAAGTTTCCACCAATTGCCTCGCTTCGTTTCTGGAAAATCAGCAACTTATAAAGAACTCAATTTTAAAATTCTTTTTGGGCCTAAAAATGTGTATTTTAATTTAGAACAGTAGTTTCCGATTTGCCAAACTTGGCTATAAAAAACCCCACCGAATCGCAAGTATTCCCCGGACCAAAACGCTGCAAGAGGTTTGCCTTGCCTGCCTCCAAATCCTTTAAAGGCAAACCATAACCACCCATTCTTGGCTTGGCCTCAAGTAACTTTAGTTCTGGATATTTTTGCAAAGCCCAGGACACCACTTCCTCACACTCGGCTTCGGTCACGGTGCAGGTGCTGTATACCAAGGTACCGCCAGGACGTAGCAGTTGTGCCGCCTGTTCAAAGAGTCGTCGTTGAATCTTAGGATAAGACTGCAGATCCTTGGGTTGCTTCAGGGGACAGCTCAGCTGGGGGCGATTGCCCAGTCCACTGCAGGGTGCATCCAAGAGAATACGATCAAAGCTGGCTGGCGTAAAAGGTGGACCTGGCTGGCCCTCCTCGCCCTCATTCCTTCTCAAAGCTTTGGTGGAGTCATACACATAGGATTGAACACATTGGTAGACTTGCAGGCGACTCTGCATGTCCTCTAGTCTCCTTCTGGAGTTGTCTAAGGCCACTAGGCTACCCTGATCCTGCATTAACTGGGCTATATGCGATGTTTTATTTCCCGGGGCGGCACACATGTCCAGTACTCGCTCGCCCGGTTGAGGATCCAGCACACGCACACACACCATCGAGGGTAAATTCTGCAGTAGTCCATCCCCGTCACTGAGATCACCCAGGGAGGGCACAGCCGACACTGTCTGTTGCATTTGAATGGCTATGCCCTGGGGAGATTGTTCTTGGTTGTTATACAGTTGAAATCGCTGCATCTGAACCTCTCCCAGTCCTACGTAAATTTTCTGCGGGCACTCATAACGAGTGGCTGTGCCTCGTTTGCATTTGCCAGCCAAATCTGCATAGACATCCACCCGATCCTTAAGCTGAGTGCCCGTTTCCATGGCCAATACACCGGGAGCATAAACGTGAGCTCCACGCAACAAAGCGGCCCCGCAACTGGTGTCCACTATGATCTGGCGACGTAGAAGCGAAGGCTGGCATGCGTCTCCCTCCTCCGCTCCACTCAAAGGATCTATGCACAGAACTTCAGGCAGTTGAGGCAGGCCATAAACTCGAGGAGCTAGGGAACCATAGCGTAATCTCAGCTTTTCTTCGATTTTAGTCTGATAATCCTTAAAGCTAGTCCTCAGCAAATTCACCCGATAGGTGGTGATCCTAGGAGTTTGGCACAACCATGCAAGCAGCTCAGCGAGAGATGATGTCTGAAATTGGGTTGGATTATACTTGAATCGCTGTACAATAATGAGTTTCTGACTTCTTACTCACATTTACTTTAAGAATTTCACTCTCCATAAGGGGTTGTCCCAGAAAGGGTGATTTGGGATAAAACATTTCTATGATTATATTTGGTAATCACAGTAACATTCACAATGATATTGTAAAATATAATTCCAAGGATCTTACCATGATCAAAACAAATCAAAACGAAAAGTACATATGAACAATGAACATATGTAAGTACGACTAACCATATGTCTATTAGAGATGGTACTAACATTGCACTTACATGTCACGAGTATTTAAAAAAGCGGGTCACAGTCGTGATCACAAAAAAAGTTGTCACCAAGACCAAAAAAATGTTAAACATAAAACAGATACAGCCCAGTTAACATTACCGAATACGATTAATCGGATTTGGAAGAAGGTCTGATTTTCCAGAAACGATTAGAGCATTTTATGGAAACAGTCGAATGAATATATATTCAAATTTGAAGTGTAACTCCGAATAACATAGACAGTTTTCGAAAACGGCAGCATTTAACAATTCTGATTCCGCATGATTTGATCGAAATCGAAAACGGGAATATGTCTAATAGTTTTTTCCAAAAATTATATTAAATTTTCACAGATTACGAATTTTTATATCCCATGATATTTATTGGAATCTTTGAGTTTTCTAAATAGATTGCTTTTAATGGACTTACGAATGTCGCGTTAGCGACTATGAAAATGCGCATTGGATATTTATGGGATATTTGATATTGTTAACAATGAGCCGAGTTTCTCTGGAAGGTTTGGCCAACCAGTGATGTCTTTTAGTAAAAAAATATAGCTTAAGACCAAATAACAAAATTACTAAATTAAATCGTAAAGTCTTTGCGAATAAATAATGAGTGCATATGGTATGCGGAAAGAAATATGAACAAATACTGGAAGAACAGTAGAAAATCTATTTGATGTTCGAGAAACTGTAATTATTTACATTTTGCTGGATTCAGGGGGGTTTAAAGAGTTTTCCCTTGGTCGCTTCTTCCTTTGTCAAGAAATTTGCATGAAAATATATATTCAAGAGGGGAGTTTAACCTCCCCCCCTGTTTTAGCTCAGCTGAAAGGTATGCAATTGCGCTCAAAGGTTTCCCAATATGTTAAATCTTTGTTGGTTGGCCTCATTTAAGTTTTCTGAACATCGTACAGAGTAAACACACATGACAGTTCCAAGATTTCTGGTATGCACTTTGAAGGGTTAGCTACCAAGGTATTTATTATTTGCTTAATAGATAAACCGTTAAGGTTATTATATGTATTGGGAAACCTTCAAGCGCAAAGCATACCTTTCGGCTGGGCTGAAATCAGAGCTAAAAATAGAATCAAAATTTTTATATTTTATGCTAATTAGTTATTAGCAAATAACAGCTATCGATTTTTTAAATCTTTTATTCATTTTCATTATTACTAGCGCATAGAGCTAAACAGCTGAGCAGAAGTCACGGCAGTGACTATGACGTTTCATTCCACTTAAGTTCCTTGACAACGTTGTTTGTTCAATAATATTCATTTACTCTCAACGTTGGAAGAACTTTGAATAAATTCTTTAAAAATGGAGGTACTGGAGGAAGGAAACTTAATGGATCGTGTGCCCATTTTACTGCAGCGCGACTTAGAGTTTTATCAGGCAAGCATGCCCGCTTCATCCTAAACTCCGATAATAATCTCGTATCTTATTTCAAAAATAGACCCATCAAAGGGTGTTACAGGAACCCATATGTTCGGGTGTGGTGGGTGGTAAATTGGATTTTCCCAGATATGCCTCTTTTGCGGCTATCAAATTGATTAGATGGTAAAGCACAGTTTTCTATTCAAATGTATGTAATGTAACAGTATATATGTAGGTGGGAAGATGAGTACTTTGCCTCTTATCGCAAACCGTCGGGTCTATTGCATACCGAAAAGGAACTAGATGAGGGTGATTTTGTAAGTTTTAATTCTTCTATCTTTTAATTTATAAAATACTCATGTTTTCTTTCAATTTTAGAGCAGCGTTACGGTCAAAACTTCCGATCCCGATAAGTTTGTACAGTTGGTAACAAAATCTGCCGATTTACTACTTGAGCACATACATCGCTTGTCTCAAGAGTCCTTAGATCATGCCGATCTCTCGGTATTAACTGCCACCATTGGTGCAGCTTCTTTGGTAAAGAATTCTCTCAGTGTCTATATGCAGGCAGCCACTACCACCATTTGTCCACCCAAGGGTGATGAGAAGGGTGGAGCGCTAAAGCTAAGCTTCAAGCAATATGCCCAGATGTCCGAAGCTTTAGCTGAACGTCTACTTGATCTACATTGTCGTTTACTTTTGCTCTATATTATGCAAGATGCCGACTGCTTGAATTGGGAGGATACCCAACCATTTTTCGAATCGGAACGGGGCTCCTATACGATACAAATGTGGTGGCATTACATGGTTGGCTCGAAAATGGATTTATGGAATTCGGTTCCACCAAAGATGGCGCAAAAGATTTTTGCAGGAATGTTGAATGAAACATTAAGTGTGCTGACTGTACGTTATACACAAATTGTGACCAGTGTGGCCCGATCTCAATTGCATTTGGTGGACATATGCAATATGCTGTTGTGTATAGCGGAACTATTGCCCTACATCTGTGAAAGTGGAGAGGCCTATGTAGGTTTGCAGTTAAGCAATCAAAGCGTTATTCTGAGAGATATACATGCCAAGTGCAGGGAACTGTTCTACTGTCTCTTGCTAAGAGGTGCACCCCTGGGAGTACTGTCAAAGGTGGGTAAAAAGAATTTTTACGGCATTATTTAAAACTTTCCATTTGCTAGGTCTTTCGCAAGGGTCTGGACAACATGGAAATGTTTAGCTCACGTCATGGTCTACCCAGTGCTTGGATTATATTTGCGCTCCCACGCTATTTTCCCAAAGAGCAATCCTGCCAATGGGTTACCGAATTTGCTGATCTAACGACTCATACTGCCATCTCATTAGATTTGAGAGTATTACTTGCCTTTCCCGAGGCAGATTGGTCCTATTTACTTAAGATTCTTTTAATGCGAGATGCTTATCTAACGGGAATTATAATGCGTCATCTGATGCAACATTTGCCATCGTCGGAAAATTTCAAGAATGTGGCTAAGCATTTGTTCACCGGCACCGAGGGAACGCCATTGAAGTGTGAGGCCTTTCTGTGTCGGGGCGAGTGCTTCAATGTTACCGAGTCTATAGCGGGGGATATAGGTAAGCTGAGTAAATACTGAATCAAATTCAGAGCTGTCTTATCTTCTAAAATATGCAGCCTAGTTATCAGTTTCACTTCCGCAAAAGTTTTGTGATTTAGAGACCAAATCTATTGGACTAGAACCGATTTGAAATCAGAAATTCTTGTGGAAGTGGAATTGAGAAAAGGCAATTTATCTATATTTTCTTTTATCTCTAAATCAGTGATGTCCAAAATTTGAAAAGGCAGCCACGCGTGGTTGGCAAGTTTGGTGATTGTGTGCGAGTTTGGACACCACTGCTCTAAATAGTCGGATTTTACAAAATATTTAAAGATATTTGATTTGCTGTTATACTATTGTTAGAGATACTCTTTAGAGGTATCCCCTCCATATCTAGAATTTTTAGAAATATTCTTACTTTAAGGGTGTTGTCATATTTTTAGGAAAGGTTCAAAACGTGTCCTGAACCGAACACCGCAGTACAGACTCGGGTTTTTAAGTCCTTCGAATCGGATCTTGAATCGAACCTCCATAAAGTTCAACTTTTAGATCGGAACCCCCTGTAATGGCAAAGAAATACCTCGTTTTTGTTTCAATTTAAAATCATTGAACCAAGATTCAAAGCAATAACTTCCGAAACTTCAGCCGAATTTTAGAGTTTTGCGGCCATATATATATTTGGTTATCAGTGGTTTTCATACATGTGTGAAAGCCTGCCAGAGTCATTGCCAGTTGGCTGACCATATATTTTCAGAGAAATTTGTCATTATTCCCATTTATTCTACTCAGTTTGAACAGCTGATAGATGATTGTGTGAGTCTGTGAACGTACACTTAATATGAAACTTTAGGGCTTATGAGTTTTTGTACTTGATTCAGTCATATTAGCGGTGGACTTACCATTTAAGGATGATTTTATTTAAATTTAAACTTCAGTTTCTGGTTACATTTTGGGAAAATCTAATATTATTTTATTACAAGAATTTTCCGAGGCTGATTTAAAATGGACGAAGACTGCAAAACGTTTCAAAACCAAATTTATTGGGAGGTGTTTCAGAAATCTCTAGAGATTTTCGTAAAAAGAATTGGATTTTGAACTAAAACAGGAGGAGTTTATATGCAAAGTGTCAAGAACAATTTCGCCTACTAGATTTTAGGGAATGAAACCCGTAGGCCCTAAACATACTTGACGCTGAGCAGTCGGTTTCAAACCTCTCAACTTTTGTCATCTAATCCAGTGGATACGTTTCACATGTATGGGCAAGCAGTTGTAGCTTATACGAAAATCTCTAGAGGTTTCTGGGACACCCCCGATAGGGACCCCGATTTCTTGAAGCGAACTTTCCGAATTCTCTTCTCGGAAAATGTAAAAATGGCTTGACACAGCCAAAAAGGGCCAAAGCCGAGATCCTCTCAATCTCTAATTTTCGCACAAGAGAAAGGGACCTACAGTTCAACGCCGAATCCGAACGGCAGTTTGAGAAGCTTTTGCATGGCTAATTACTACAAAGCTGGCGCCAACATCAGTGAAGGGTGACCGGGTGTGTAATTTTATTCAAAGAAAAACTTGTCATTAGATGCTCCGAGGCGGGATCAAACCCACGACACCTTGCAGGGTCGCGCATACTAGCCGCTGAGCCACACCCGAGCCCGGAAAATATTGCGGTTAAAAAAATTACCTTATATCCTCTTCTTTAAGAACATAAGAAGCCAACTGATGATGGGACTCAAAGGTTCTCTTAAAATTTCTGTTGTACCAATTTATTTTGGCGGTTTAACAATTATATTGGTTCGAAAAGTTAGGTGAGATAAAAAAGATTACCCAATTTAAAAAGAAGAGTTTCTGTACTTTTTATTAAGGACTCATCAGATGAGACTTTAGTTATTGGTAGATAAAATCTTTACGCGTTTTACTTAGGCGGTTAATTATTAATACTAACGAAGGCTCCAATCGCGGAGATAACTTTCGTCATTATCGGATTGGGGATCTGAAAATTTTATTGCTTATTTTGAACGTCTTTCTAGAATTTAACGATCTTATGATTTTTAGAAGAATAGGTTTGAAGCAACAAAAGGTTTGCTGCCATTTTGTGGACTTACGTGAAACATCTCGACCTCACTTAATCAACGTCGAGAAACCAAATGACTGTCCAAATCTGAAACTCAAATACGTCATGAACCAATGCTTGAATTAAAATATAGGGTTTGAGGCTTTTGAAAACTGGTGCGCATATCGATATTTACGTACTACAAACCTGCGAACAGAACCTTCTCCAGAATTATAGGGGTTTGCAGGTAAAAACTATTAACCGATCTTTGTAACATTTGTATTGTATTCTGTGTGGATCTGAAATATACGGCCCTGTTCCGAATTCCGAGTCGGTTTTCGTGTAAACGTTTGCATTTGGAGCTTAAACTTAACAATGTTATATGGAAGGTGACAAGCATTTCAACGGTTACTAGATTAGGTTTGAATAAAATCGGAATTACTTAAGCAGCTGAAACCGATTGCTCAATGCCAAGTGGATTCAATTCATCAAAAAGAAAAGACCTGATCTAGTAGCCACAGACTTTCCTTACTTTTCATATTATATTGTGAACTTTACATTAGAAAAAGCAAACATTTACACGAAAATCGACTCGGAATTCGGAACAGGGCCGATAGATCAGAAATATTTACTAACCAGTTTGAACCGTTTTAAAAGTGTTTCTGAGCCAAGTAGCCAAATAAGCAAGATAAAGCTGGATCCGAAATCTGTAATTTAAACCAGCGGTGGGCACAAAATTTGAATTTTGGAGCAATCCAACAACAATAACAGAAAAACAACCCCTATTATCGAAGCTCGAGTCCAGAAGACGTCTCTTCCGCGTACACGGCTGGCGCCATGCCCTGATATGCAATAGATTTGTTGTTGATTTCGCTTCGAAGCGAGGCACTAGCCCTTGTCATTCTATCTAGTTGTGTGCGCCAAGAAGCGAGGCAATTTTTCAAGCGTCTGCGTAGCGCCAGTTGCCGTAAGATAACTCTCGGGAGCAAGGGCTTGCCCACTGCTGAAATTTTGAACGATTTCAAAAGTGGCGTTTCTTAGAAACTGCATAAGCTAAAATTCTTTTTTTTATTTTTCAGATCCTGTGGGTCAATCCAACTATCAGATAGTACTCTCCCTTACCTATCTCATTGTGGCCGTTGGCAAAGCCGTGGACATCAAATCCTGCCTTATTAGAACACTCGAAGAACATGCTATCAGTGGTTGGAGCGATTGTCTGGACAAGCGTCAGGTGTGGAATCAGAAGCGTACACCCTGGTTGGAGGCCATTATGCATTTCGTTTATCCAGTTCTCGACTGTGTGGTCGATATGCTGATCAATGCGGTGGAGAATGGAGCTAGCATGTACCAGGCCATGTCATTGGCACTGACTTGTGTCTCCGAAATATGGGATTGCATACCAGAGGGTCTATATAAGATTACCTCATTACTGCAGGACATAATACCAGTATCAACGCGACCTCTAGGTGATTCAGTGCTTCTCCAGGTGGTATTTGCCGCATTGTATACGGAATTGGTTAAGACGGCCGAGAGGCCAGAGCAGAGTCCAGAGAAAACCTCCATTTGTTATTCCATTTCAGAGGCAATTTGTTCCATAGATGAAGATGATAAGCATACGGATCAGATAGAACTATTTCTTAAGCAGGCCAAAGAGAGTATTAATTTAGATACGGATTTTGGTGCCGGCAACGGTGGTAGAACCGGAGGTATGAGTGCAGTAAGCACTGTCAAAATGGATGATCTGGTAGACTCGGAACGTCTTAGTCACAGTCCACCGGCTAATTATGCCATGGAACTGGATGTGGGCATAGCCAATTATATAGCCGAAGTTTTGGTTAGTGACGTTCTGACCACTAATATAGGCAAACAGGCTCTGAAAGTGGTGTATAACTATTTGAAATTCAATAAGGATTGGTTATTGGAACAATTGGGCACTGGCGACAATGATCCCAGTCCATTCCAGGGCGTACAGGGTCAAAATATTAAAGAAGCCAAAACTTCGGTATTGAAATCGATGTTTTTTATAGGCAATAATACGCCATTTGATCAGCTATTGACGGGCTCGTTAAAAATTGATTATGTTAGCTGGTTGCAAATGCCATTGTCTTTGAATCCAGAGCGTGCCTGGTTACATTTAACCAGACGTTGCGATTTCCAGGAGGATGCCAAATTGGCCTTACCCGAGGTGGCCATGGTGGCGGGAATTAATAAGATAATGAAGCGTCGCAAGGAGTTTGGCAAGTGAAAAGGTAAAACAGTAGTGGGCAGCCTTTTATTAGTGTGTAGTGTAACTCAGCAAATGGGAATGTACAGATCGGTAGAGTCGCATTTTTACGCCACAGTCCACGGAAAAAGACATGGTGTTGTAGCTGGGGGAACTCTAAGAAGAACCACTTTACCACAAACCACAGTACGAAACAGAAACACAATTCACTATAGTACGGCTAGAGAATGCTAAGTATGCTACTCCATTTTACCACAAAATAACTGCCATCTAAAGTTAAAACATATTAACATTCCGTAAAATCACATATTGTTACTGTCCATCAAAATGAGTTTTAATAAATGAGAACAAAATCTATAACTCTGGAACTATTCCATTTTCCATTTATTTTGAGAACAATTTATGAAAGTAAAGAAGTCAGAGATGCTTACTTCTAAGAGTTATACAAATCTGAACAGTTTTAATATTCCATCTGCAAGGAATGCAAAATGAGTTCACGGTTTCTCCACGAGCCACTGTACCGTATAAGAGTTTACCTCTAAGGAGTTTGGATACCCTGGTAAATTATTTAAGCCTTTCCATTTTTCTTAATAAACTTAAAATTCTGTATGTAAGTATGAATTTCCTTAAGATGAAGATTCTGTAGACTACTTCAAAATTTTTTTAATAGTCTTGATAGCAGCATTGATTGCATCAGTCGCCATCGACGAGGTGACATTCGGCTTTGGTAATCCAGTGACCCAATCCTTTAGTTTAGTTCCAGTATTAAATAACGAGGACACTTTCGGTTTTGGTAATCCTGTGGCCCAATCATTGATTTTGCTTTTAGCTTCATGAATTGACGATGGCACATTCGGCCTAGGTACTCCAGTGGCCCAATCCTTAAGTCTAGCTCCAGCACCATTGAACAACGAAAACACTTTTCGCTTTGGTAATTCTGTGGCCCAATCCTTTAGTTTAGTTCCAGTATTAAATAACGAGGACACTTTCGGTTTTGGTAATCCTGTGGCCCAATCATTGATTTTGCTTTTAGCTTCATGAATTGACGATGGCACATTCGGCCTAGGTAATCCAGTGGCCCAATCCTTAAGTCTAGCTCCAGCACCATTGAACAACGAAAACACTTTTGGCTTTGGTAATTCTGTGGCCCAATTCTTAAATCTAGTTCCAGCTTCATAGAAAAAAGTGAACACTTTGGGCTTTGGTAATCTTGTGGCCCCATCCTTAATTCTAGTTCCAGCTTCATTGAATGACGAGGACACATTCGGCTTTGGTAATTCTGTGGCCGAACCCTTAAGTCTGGATCCAGCTTCACGGGCAAATTTGGTACCATTTGCACTAGCAGAAGTAGCCATCAATATAAGTGATCTGATCGCTCGGCTCAAATTGCCTCCCACAGATGATCGTACTCCCGCTGTCCAAAGGCAGGCCGTTGAAATGACCTCGAAGGATGAAGCCACAGTTGATCTAACACCTGTGATTAGAGGAGGGGAAACATTTACATTTCGGTTCATTTCAATGTTTGTTACTTGTAACCACGATTTAAGCATGTCGTCAAGTGATATATAGTTAGTTGGTGTAGACACCTTGGTGGGTGCATCCATTCCTAGACCCAGAATTCTGCCACCTAAAGCTTTGCCCAACTGATACGATTTAAAGGCTGCAAAAGCAAATAGAATTCCTCCACCAAAATAGACAACTTGTCTATAATCATCAAGTATCCACGAAGTAGTGGAGCGCCAGACACTAACTGTGCCTCCACTCATGCGGGTGGATTGCTCAAGCTCAGCATCGAAAACAGCTCTTTGAAGTGGATCCATCAGAACTTTGTACGCCCTTGAGATCTTCTCGAATTGTTCTTTTCCCTGTGGATTCTTGTCTGGATGCGTTGCGAGAGCAAGTTTGCGGTAGGCCTTTGTAATTTCCTGATCGCTGGCATTTTGATTCACGCCCAAAACCTGATAGTGATTCGAAGTCATTTGGCTCGTCCTAAGAAATAGCAAAAATTTAATGAAGAAGTGAAGTATTTGTTGTAATATGTTTTAAGATTACCTGTTTAACAAAACAAAATCTCATTCCTGAGAAGGTCCAATGCAGTGTGACCAGCAGCTAAATTAGTAAAAATGCCACAACTTGACTTTAAAAGTTACAGTAAAAGCACTATTTCCGACCCTATATGATCAGCAGAGTGTATAAGTGACGAAATCTGCTTCAAAATATAGCTGAAGGGCGCAGCAACATCACAATGTATTTAGTTTCGCTTAGGGGGAAGTCCCAACTTTGAACATACAACCACCGACCAAAAAATAAATCGCACTGTGCAATTTCATGCATTTGTGTCATCTCTAGTCGGGGGTTCCCCACATTTTATTCTATTCGTAAAATTTTTTTTCAGTCATATAAATAGAAATTTGACCAAATGAAAGAAAACAGTCGAGTCGATAGTCCGTCTGTCCGTATTAACAAACAGATCTCAGAGATGGTAAGAGTTAGAGGTTTGACATGTATGGGACATATGCTTCTTATACTTGCAGTCAGATCAAGTTTACTAGTCTGGTTGAAAGTCATGTTCCATTTTTTGAACGTTCCGGGTTCATTGCACTGTTGACCGTGAAACGTCCGCCCCAACAGAGTATTTTCCCCCATCCCTAGCACTCGTACTTTCCAACACCTTATTTTCTTCTGCCCATGGTTGCTAAATCGCTGCTTGACATCGTCTGCCCGCTTAATTAAACGGCCACAACACCCGCTACTTGCAGAGTAAAAAAGATGTTGCATTTTTAATATTAGTTTTTTTTGTGCGGCTAGCTAGGGTTATCGATAAGTTTAAATCTGATGTTGTCAGTTGGGCCGTTTTAGCCGTTTTAACGCTTCAGCCGTTTTACAACTCAGCTGTGCTACCGCTTTAGCCGTTTTCGCTATGAGAGCGCCCTCTGCCGATTAAAAGGGCAGATTTAAATTTAAAAAGCAGCAGAGCAGAAAAGTATTATCCGCAAGTGTAGGATTGTGTGGGTGTAAATTGGCCAGGGAGAGTGGATCGAGTAATAGGCGAGAGCGAGAGGATGGCCGTATGGACATCCCGCTCACACCTATGGAGCCACGGAGAGATTGGCCTTGAAAATGGTCAGTCACCCCGTAGAGAAGCGCCGTTTGTAGGTCAGGGCCAGTTTGGAAACAGAACGAGGCTTTATAGGGAGCTTGTAGCTGTTGCCAAGGGCACAGTCGAGCGCAAGAGGCGGACTAATTGAGGCCACAGACTCGAAAACATTTTTTTGCCGCGAAATCAAAGTAAAAAAATTATTTAAGTGAAGTGAAAAATCATTTGAAAAGTGAGTGTAGTTTTTTTTGTGACGTAGGCAAAAAACCAATGGGTAATTTTTTTGCAGCGTGGACTGGTGGCTTTCGGCAGGACCAGTCACGGTTACCCAATTTTGCTGGACAGTGTGGGCAGATTATTTTTTTGAGCTGACTGGAGCACCGCTAACCACGCTAACTACAAAGTGGGATATTCCGGGCCCGAGGCTCAGTGGCCATCACAACTGCAAAAAGCCTCACCGATAACTGCTGAATAAAAACGTGAGTTCGTTCCAACCTGTGGGGTCCATAAAAAGTAAAAAATTGCTTAAGCCTCCTTGCCAAAAAAAAAACCACTTACATCCCCTCTCACCATCTCGACCGCAAATTCTGCATCCAGTACTCAGTGCCATCTAAAACGCATTACAGAAAATTCGAGTGCTCCCGCTTCTGGTACAGAAGCGCATATTTTTATTTAATTTGGCTCCCAGAGCATTGGCACATATATATAAAATTATACCTAAATACTTGCATCGACATAAAAATATTTAAAGTCAAGCCCTCTGCTGACTACATAAATACTTACCTTCATAATTTAAATTTTGCCCTGTAAAGCATGCTATAAATTTTTATGCGAGCCCAGTAAATATTTTCCAGTTTCTAGCTAATTTAAAATGATATAAAAAAATTATGAAAAGGTGTCCCAATCTGGAGCTCCTTTTGGGTGGGTTTAAGGAATGACCATATTATCCCATAATTAAAATTAATAATTTATAAATACATATATATATATATTTATTGATTTATTTGTGTTTTGGGTGTTAGCTTGGCCGTATAAAAAAATCTATAGTCGACATAGACGAGCTATGAATTGTTTACATTAAAAAAAACTTAATGATTATTTACAATGTATATATATAAGTACCATAATCCTAGAGCCGTTCCAAATTAAAATTTATAATGATTTCCGATATGGCTGAGTAAATCGAGTTAATGGGGGGGAAGGAATCCACCAACAGCCTGGAGTAAGCCGACCGCGACGCTTCTGCGTTAGGACAGCGTGAAAATTTTTGAAAATGCTGCAGGAGGGGCGGGAGCGTTGCCGGTAAACCACCAAAACCGGGTCACCACGCTTGCTGTCAGACGGCGCTGTTTGTCCGTTAGGGAATTTTGTTGTTTTGCCGTTTTGTGTTAGTGAAGGTAATTTTTTGTAGTGATGTTACGCGCTGCGGGCTTGGGTCAAGATCCCGCCCAGAGATGCCAAAGCTAGCCGGTGTCAGCCCGGAAAGCAGTGACCGTAACATATGGCGCCCATGGTTTAAAACGATGTTTAGCGACCGTTTAAGGCGCTAACACAGACCGTTCGAAAAAAAATAAATAAAACTATAAAGAGAAGACCTCGCTGGAGTGCTTCTTCTGGCTGGGCCAGAGCAGAACTGCGGCTTGTAGGGAGCCCAAAGGTTGGCCTACAATTGCGCAGGGATGTGTTTGACCTGGTGAGGATTCGTCAATATTAGAGTGGGAGGGATAAAACATCAATGGGAGACTTAGCTGCAGATGATTGCGAGCTAATTGCTTCCCGAAGATGGTGACAGATTTTCCTGTTAAGTGTTTTCGTCACGAGGGTGTATTGGTGGCGTCATTGGACAGACGTAAGTGCATATGGCTAGCACCAAACACTTTGCCTGGTGGTAACAGTGGCGAGGAACACAAGGAGAAGATGTCGCAGGCATATATGTATCACACATCCGGTTCACGAGGGTGGATCGAAGTCATCATGTGGCAAGAGTAAAATGCCCATGATTCGCGCGACCACTTTTCCTGATATTAACTGTGATAAGGATCTGTGATAAAAAAAAATACATATGTGATATTAGTTTAGGTAATTTATTAAATTTTTTTTGTGGGTTAAATATTTACTTGTTGAGTTCACGTTTTGTAATGTAGTTAATATCCTATTTTTGTCCATCTTGTTTGTCCGATTTAGCTCTGGTCGGATGAGAGTGACCCATGGGAGGAACGTAACTCGCTATGCGATGCACTCTCGATGGCTGAGAGCATTCCGGATAGACAATCGGAAACAAAAAATGGAGAGGATTGACGATCTGGAATAAATGTTTAGAGCCCTCGTCTGGCGGTCGTCAGTCCATGCTGATGATTGGACCAGTTGATGTGTTCTAGCAGTTTGTCCTGATTGTTCTTTATATGTCCTCGTTAGTGAACTTGTTAGTGTAGCGTCATCTGCGGAAGTGTTGGTGATAAACAACGTAGATAGGAGCGACGGTTCGGTCCGGCTTGGCAATCCTTCTCCCCCTGAATGTTAAATGGTAGTGTTTGGAAAATATTGCGAATTTTGATTAGTTTAGTGGATCGTGTATTTTGTTCGAATTTTGAGTTGAGTTTTGAGTATTAAGATTTTGGTTTTGTTATTTATCAAACATTTTGTTATTTACTGGATAGGGTTGGGAAAATAATTTTCTGGTATAGAGTTTTTATTAATTATTTAGTTTAGATTTGTTATTGGGGAAGTTTAGTGATTGCTATTTAGAACATTTTTTTGGTATGCATTTAAAAGGCTGGTAATCTTCTAGTGCAGATTTTTTTGTTTTATTTATAAATTTTTTGGTTATTTATTAGGTTTATTAGATATGTTGGTGTTTTTTCCTTGGGTTTTTTTTGTTATTTATTTAAATATTTTGTTATTTATTGAGGTTTAGTTTGGTATTTTTTCTCGGGGTTTTTTTTTTGTGTTATTTATATCTAGGTTAGTAATTGCTAAATTGTTTTATTTTTTGTTGTTATTTAATTTCTAGGTTGGTTAGGATAGGTTTAAATTTGTAGTTTTTGTAGAGTTCTTGGATTTATTAAAAAATTAAGATATAGCGGTAGGATTGTTCGTTTTCTAGGTGTTATTTATTTAGTAATGTTTATTAATGGGGAGTGTTAGCAGCTTAGCATAGTGTTGATTATTTTCCTATTTATTTATTAATTTAAGTAAATACTTAGCCATGTCTCAGGAAGACTCTCAGGTGTGGGCAATTGCAGGGCAAGCACTTAGACATGGTGTTGAGCAACAAAGCCAAAAGGGAGAGCGCCATCCTGTGTCCTACGGATCGGTAGAGGTTTCGGCCATTAATGCCGCCATTGCCCAGGCATATGAAACCTACAGGAAATCGCGGCAGCTCGACCTGAAAGACTCCTTGCGGTATGCGATCCGGATGGGCTTTATCGATTTCTTAAAGCTGGTGAACGATGTCGTCAGGCCGATAGATGACCTGAAGGAGCCATTTTCAGAAGTAACCCATCAGGCAACGGAGAGCCAAAAAAGTACAGTTTTTCAGTGCTCGGAAGTACCAATTGACTCGGCGTCCGAGTTCTGTTTCATACAAAGTGTGGACCAGGAGGAAATACAATGTTTCGCGGAATCATGGATGAAGCAAGAGGGAAACCAGCGCACAGTCCCAGGCAAGGAGAAGTTCGACCAGGACGTCAGATCGTATTATTTACCAGACGAGATGATTTGCGGTCAAGTGAATCAGGAACATCAGCGGCTCATTGGCGAGAAGCAGGCCGCCGATGGAAGCTTACTCTGTCCTTTGTCCTTTGTGCGAGTTGTGTTTGATCGCGGGAAGCCGGTGGTGGTCTTTCTCGGACTCCCTCTGGCGTACACCGAAGAGAGCAAGTTTTGGATTGTCAAAAGTTTGTGATGGTGGCCAAGGTGAGCAACTGCATCACATAACTAGGATGGGGCGAACCCAGGCCGAGCATCGATTGAACTTATACCAGCAGCAACAACAGCTCAATGTTCAACAGCAGTAGCAGACAGCAGCAGGATCGGTCCTACTCCTCATCGCTCCAGCAGCCTCCACAATACATGCCATGCCAATGATTCCGAAACAGCTTCCGCAGTGTCAACACCATGGGCTCGGAGACCTTTTATTCACTCGACGGATGACTTAACTCTTGGAAGTTTGAGGGAATGAGGGTAACTGATCCTGGTGAGCACCTTGCCATGAGAGAAACCAGCAGCAAAACATACTCAAGCACATGATTGGATACTCGAGTAGCGGCACATCGCCGTAATCCATGCTTCATAGGTCTGCTCCTGGAAAAGACAAATAAAGAACAATACAAAGTATCGCGAACTATACAAGTTGGTTGCATAAAATATAATTTTCCAGCTTCCGTCCCAATGCCTCCAGTGAGTACGCCTGCTGATGAAGGATGCTGACTCCTTTTCGATCCTATCCTGGTCAGGATATGATGATTATGATGGAAGGGTGACTGCCCTTCTTTAATTATTGGCCTTGTGGCTCAATAATGCAAATGATAAGTTTTACGGCTTGGGCCGGAGTTCAATCAGAGAGCCAAGTGCTCTTTATTAAATTCAAATCAAAACTAAAAACTAAGTTGGTTGCCAGCCAAAGCTGAAGGCAAAAGCTACAAAAGACAAACCAAAAAATACTTAAGCTACAAAGCATAAAGTGTTGGCTCAGCAAAAGTGATAACACTGCTCTTGCGTCCGCGCAAGGGATCAGGTTACCACTGCAGCCAGGGCACTGAACGCTGGGTTTCGCCGCGTCAGCGTTATCAGTGCGGGCTAGCTCGCGCGGTTTTGGTGCGCGAGGGTTACTCGTTAACTATTCCCCCTTGGAATTAAGACCGTCCTCGGTCGTGCTGAGTTCGTTGATGACCTTTTGTAAGTCCCTTGAGTGTCGTCTTTTCCTCAATACTTGGCAGAGGAGAAGAGAGCCTGTGAAGACAAGGCTGAGTATAGCCCCAGCCACGAACCAGGTTCTGGGTGACCCAGCGGTGGCCACTTCCTCCTTGAACTGTTGGATGAGATGTAGGTTGTGGTTATTCATCCTGTGGAGGAGTGGTATACTCAGGATAGAGTCATGGGCGGTGATGTTGACCAGGGGTGAACCGGCAATACCCGGGGATTTGTTCAACTTCTCGCGTTGGTTCGCATACTTAGTGCCGTTGATGGTGGCAAAGAGGCTGAACGTGAGGAGAAACGTGCCATTTGTGGTGATCTCTGGGCCATTGTCCGTGCTGACTTTCGCAGAACATTCATTGATGATAATGACCCCATCGTCAACAAACGTAATGGGTGCTAGGTGGCTCGGTTGAGAGTGGCAGATGGCTGTGCTTCCCGCATGTAAAGCTCGGGCGCATGTGTCGTGTGGGGATGACTTGCAAAAGGTGGTGTATGTGGTATCGACGCAATCTGTTACTGCCAGTGCGTCACTATCGCATTCTGCTACGATGTCTTCTTGCAGTTGTAGGATTATGTGTTGTTGTGACACCGGGAAAACGGTAACCTTCTTACAAATGAACTTAACATTAGGGTATGAAATGATTATGTGAATAATGTCTCCTAACTGGACAATTTTAATGCTAGATGCTTCTATGAGACTGACAATGGGGACTTCTACCGACTGTTCAATGAGGGACTTCAAATCGCTGTGATCAAGGATAGTAGGGTTTATTATGTTGGACTTTGCGAGAGTAATTGTGAGCATTAAGTTTTGGATCTCTGTTATTAACATTCTGTTTCTTGCCAAAAGAGCTTCATATAAGTGAGGGGTGTTAACCATTTCATTCTTTTTTGCCTTGATTATTTGATTCACAGTCTCTGTGAGCTGATTTATTTTTTCCTGAGTTTCGGAATTTATAATCACCTGCCTATTATTGGAATCTATCAGCTGGGACTCGGACATTTTTATCTTTTCTAAGTCTGAGGCATCGGGAGTACCCGCTATCACCTTGAGTGCCGTGCCTAAAAAAATCTAAGCTTCTTGCTATCCTGTGGTGGATCGTCAGTGTGGACAGAAGGTTTCGGATGTGGTCGATGTCGATCTCTAATAATTTCTTCATGTGGGACTCAGGGAAATACTCGGACAATTTCTCTGTTTCACTCACTATGCCTAGAAAGTCTGATAAGTTACTGGAATGTCTCATAGAATTGCGTTGCTCCCACACTAACACATTACCCCCTAATACAGGAATGTATCTTGAGTGCGAAAAGTCGGTAATCCGAGCATTTGCTGCAGCAAGTATAAGAAAAGAGTACGCCCACGAACCTGTAAGATAAAGTGGACGTATGAATGGGTGTGTGGGAATGCTTATTTCTAACTAGTGTGCTTGTGTCTTGTCGTAATGCTTATTTCTAACTAGTGTGCTTGTGTCTTACTATTTGAGGTTGTCCTTGTGGACCACCCTCCCCTTAATAAGAACAGATGTTCCTATATCTGCTTGAACCTTTTCTTCTGAGCATAGCGGTGTTAGTTTGTTGCCTAATCGCTTATTATTTTTTAAAAATACCTTTTCTCCTACCTCAAATATCCTGTTCTGTCTGTTCGGGTTACACCTATCTAGGTTCGCCTGCTGTGCTTTGGCGATTTTTTCTTTGATTGTCTGTCCAAGTTCTTTTGTCATAGCATGAACCACCTCAATGGGTGTTTTGTCAATCACCGAATGAAGCGATCTGTTATATTCTACAGTTGCCCTCATTATTAACTCTGCTGTGTCATCGATTTTTTTGTCGATTTTCAGACACCTAGCTATCTCTGTTAGGGTACTATGGAAACGTTCTACCTGCCCATTCGATGTACTGTGTAACGGAGGCGCATTTACTATGTCTATTCCGTACCCATTTTTGAGAAGCGTTTTTATAGTTTCTGAGTTGAAGGCAGCTTCGTTATCACAATATATTGTCCTGATGTCTGGGAAAATATTCACCAGTTGCAGGATGGGCGCTTTCAAGTCGATAATTGTGCGCGAGGCTATTTGTTGTACCACCGCGAATTTGGAAAACTTGTCAATGCAAGTTAGAAACTGCTTCTTATCTGTGGAGAAAATGTCTATGTGGAGCATTTCACCAGTGTACGACGGAATGGGTGTAATTCCTAACTCTTGTTTTTTGGGGTGCCTATCATATTTGGCTTTTTATGCAAACTTTGCAATTTACAACAATTTCATTAGCCATTTTTGTCATTTTTGGGAAATAATAGTCTCGTATCACCTGCTTAACGTTTTCTTGTGCCGCCCTATGTGCACGATTGTGCTCTGTCACAAGGATTTCTACCTGTTCATTTTTGTCGGTGATATCCGAGACCACATTTTTGCAATGCCATATTTTTGTTGCTGGAAAGCTCGCTACGAGTTCGTTCTGGAAGCTGGCCAGAACCGGGAGCTCGCAATTTATCGCGTTCACCACATTTGGGTTGATTACTTCTTTTAGCGTTTCCAGTAGGGAATCTTTATCTTTGAAACTTATTAAATGGCGGGTTTTTACTGCCAAACAAAATTAAAATTCTTTTTAATGGAAATTGCGCTGTTTCTAGAACTATCTGGTTCCTGAAACAGTTGAGAGGTTTTTCGGTCGTTTCAATTGTGTATGTTAGGGACAACTCGCTATGGATGGTCGCAGCGTCTGACTGGACTTCGTTTTGTAAGGCATTAACATTTTGCCTCGAGAGGGCATCTGCTACAAAATTTTTCTTTGCCTGGCTTATAAAAAATTTTTGCATTCTGTTCATCAATATAAGCCTTCCATCTCTTTATCTTTGCATTTGTGTTTCTATCAGAAACTGAAAATGTGAGAGGCTGGTGGTCTGTGAAAATCCTTGTATCTTTTTTGCCATACAAGTAATTGTGAAATTGGCCTAGGGCCCACACAATAGCTAATAATTCCCTCTCATTTGTGGCATAGTTTTGCTCGCTGCTTTTCAAGGTACGCGATATCATTGTGATTGGTCTACCCCCTTGGGATAGCACAGCTCCGATACCATTTGCCGATGCGTCGGTGGTTAAATCGAATGGTTCTGAAAAGTCCGGATACATTAATGTAACGTCTTCTGACGCTAAAATGTTCCGTAAGCGTTCAAACGCATCCCGCTGAGTTTCATTGAACTCGACTTTGACCTTTTTTGACATATGTTTGCTTATAGAGCCGTTTTCGCCCCTCAGCATGTCTGTAAGTGGTCTTGCGATTGAAGCAAAATCCTTTACGAACCTTCTATAGTAACTAGCCAAACCAAGGAATGACCGAAGACCAAATAGGTTCTTGGGCTCCATATATTCCTGTATGGTCTTTACCTTTTCTGGGTCAGTTTTTGCACCCCCTCTAGTTACTATGAAGCCCAGGTACTCAACACTTTCTTTGAAAAATTTGGTTTTTTCCTGTGCAACTGTCATGTTAGCGTCCTCAAGACATTTTAATATAGTGTCAATATGTTTGAGGTGTTCACTTTCGCTGTTTGAGAACACTATAATGTCGTCTGCATAGACGTAACATATTTTCCTATATGTTCTCTTAAAACATCGTCTATGGCTCTTTGGAAGATACTCCCAGCATTTTTTAAGCCAAAGGGTAAACGGCAGAATTCATACTTTCCCCATTTACTGAAAAAGATGTCTTCTCGCGATCATTTTCTGCGAGGTAAATCTGGTGATACCCCGACTTTAAGTCAAGGGTTGTAAAAATTGTGCCTTTCCCAAATTCGCTAGAATCATGGGAATGCTAGGCATGGGGTAACGATCAGGGACGGTTTTTTCATTCAACTTCCCGAAGTCGACTACAAACCGTTTGTTTCTGTTACCGTTGGAATCAAATCCTTTTTTGTCAACAACCCATGTTGGGCTATTGTACGGGGACCGTGATGGTCGAATGATGCCATCTTTCAGCATCTGCTGAATTTCGTTGTTTACGAAATCAGTTACTCCCATAGGGTGAGGGTATAACTTTGAATATACCGGTTCACTGTCGACTGTGCGCACTGTGGCAATGACTGAGGTGTTGTATGGTAATGCCTCGTTAGAGGTCGAAAATACCTTTTTCCTTTTTTTTATCATGTCTTTGAACTCTTTTTTCACAGAGATCGGTACTGGAACATCATCCACGTTAGTGAAGCTGACTACATCACAGTACATAAATTTGACTGGCTCGGATTTTCCGTTGTATTCTAAAGTCAACGTATGCGGATTTAGAATAACTCCAGCTTTTACGATAAAGTCAAAGCCAATTATGGCATCAAACGGGTCTAGTGTATTTAGGAGAAAGAATGGTGTTGGTTTACCAAAAATTTTCATTATGGTTTTTTCTTTGATTTTGCTGGATCCGTGTATGGAATTCACAGCAAAAGGTTTGTCCACCGGAATTATATTTTGTAGCTCCTTTATGGGCTTAACATAATTCAACGGCGACCCTGTGTCTATCAAAATTTTTAGTGCTCTCCCAGCCAGCTGTCGTTCGATGAACGGTAGCCGGGAGTTTGTATTAAATATTGAGCTGAACACTTTCGTTTTCAGACTCACTATCGTCATCTAAGTCGGCCACTGCCTCCTTAGCGGTTTGTTTATACTTCTGCTCCTCATCGTCCTTGACATCCTGAGCTATTTTATTAACTCGCTGCCGCCTAGGGCCTGTTACTCTCTCAGACGAATTTCGTCTTTTCTGATTGTGATTTTGATTTTGGTTTTGACCCTGATTGTTGCCCGAATTTGGTTTCCCATACTCGGTGCGTTGTCTAAACTTGGAGGATGAGTCTGTCTCCATAGGTTCAGGGGGCACGGTCAGCCTCGTTCTGAATTTGTTCTCAGTTCTGATTATTGTGTCTGGTTCTGTAGTTTGGGTTTTTCTCCTGATCTCTATCTTCCCTATTACTTTTGTTTTGTTTATGATGTGGGCGATTTTATTATTGGCAGATGCCTGGTTTCTTTCTTCGATGGCCTTGGCATACGATGCTGAAAATATGCTTCTTTCAATACTGGCTTCCGCTTCTCTGGCCATTGCCAGCGCTGACGGCAAGTCCTTGGGCTTTGACGGTAGCACAATTGCTTTTAAGGACCGTTTTAGACCCGAAATGAATGCGTGTAATGCGTCATCTCTGACTTCATTACAAATTAGCGAAGCCGCATCAGTATCATGCGTCATTACCACCTTGTTTGTGACGAGCGTGAGCTTTCGCTCCACCTCGTCGAAGTACTCCATAAGGCTCATATCGCCTTGCCTAACCATTTCCAAATTCTGCCGTAGGAGACGTAGTGACGTCTTATCGGCATATGTGCAATCAGACGCGCAATTATGGCATCAAAGTTAAGCACTGTGTTGTGCGACACTAACACCGCGTCTGCGGGTCCCCCAACTTTGTTCCTCAAAATCGTTACCGCCTGGTAATGCGTAGTGCTGGTACTGTAAGGCCTGAAGATGTCATAAGCGTTGGTGGCAGCTTGCCTCCACCCTACATATTGGTCTTGCGCACCGTTGAATTCACGCACAGACTTAATTATGTCAAGCGACAGGTTGCACACAGCATCATGGTCAACTGAAATTTTTTGATACACTTCTACTTGCGGCGCCTCAACGCGCAACTCACTGACCTGCTGCCTGACCGCATTTATTTCCGCCTGAAAACTTGCCTGTTGCTGTGCTAGCGCATGACTCACAGCTTGTTGGACAGCGTTGTCCACTAAAGCCCTAATCTGATTCACTTCCATGTCTATTTGATCTTGCTCTATCGATTGGTTTTCTTCTTCCCAACCGTCCTCACTGTCGTACTCAAGTTTCACTTCTCTGTATGTACCTGGCCAACTCATCAGTGTCTGATGACTGAGTTGGTTAAAACTTCACTTTGGTTGTTGGCTTGCTACACCAAACATAAATTCTCACAAATACTCAAATACAATTTTCACTTTGAGGTATAAAAAAATTTTTCACCTTTATTATTCTGGTTGATGTGTAATTCTTTCGATTTGAAGAACCTTCTTGAACTTACATGTTTTCTTCTTTCTTTTAAGGGACCTTAAAATATTCTCCTCCTCAGAGCTTGAATTTTTTCCTGTGGTTGGGCGCCGAATATAAATTTCCAGCTTCCGTCCCAATGCCTCCAGTGAGTACGCCTGCTGATGAAGGATGCTGACTCCTTTTGGATCCTATCCTTGTCGGGATATGATGATTATGATGGAAGGGTGACTGCCCTTCTTTAATTATTGGCCTTGTGGTTCAATAATGCAAATGATAAGTTTTACGGCTTGAGCCGGAGTTCAATCAGAGAGCCAAGTGCTCTTTATTAAATTCAAATCAAAACTAAAAACTAAGTTGGTTGCCAGCCAAAGCTGAAGGCAAAAGCTACAAAAGACAAACCAAAAATACTTAAGCTACAAAGCATAAAGTGTTGGCTCAGCAAAAGTGATAACACTGCTCTTGCGTCCGCGCAAGGGATCAGGTTACCACTGCAGCCAGGGCACTGAACGCTGGGTTTCGCCGCGTCAGCGTCATCAGTGCGGGCTAGTTCGCGCGGTTTTGGTGCGCGAGGGTTACTCGTTAACTTATATAGGTATGTACGTCCCGTGATGGAAGGTTTTCCATGGCGTCAGTCCGGATCTTATGTTTGATGTGGGGTGTCCCACGTTGGGGCGCGTCTTAAATTCGTGCAGTTGATGACACCGGCCTTAATGTCCAGGATTTAAAATGCTCACGAAAAATCCCTCGGCTTTGTTGTTCGTCTCCTCGTGTTTTTCGTGGTGGTGATGCATTTTTAATATTAGTTTTTTTTGTGCGGCTAGCTAGGGTTATCGATAAGTTTAAATCTAATGTTGTCAGTTAGGCCGTTTTAGCCGTTTAAACGCTTCAGCCGTTTTACCACTCAGCTGTGCTACCGCTTTAGCCGTTTTGGCTATGCGAGCGCCCTCTGCCGATTAAAAGGGCAGATTTAAATTGAAAAAGCAGCAGAGCAGAAAAGTATTATCCGCAAGTGTAGGATTGTGTGGGTGTAAATTGGCCAGGGAGAGTGGATCGAGTAATAGGCGAGAGCGAGAGGATGGCCGTATGGACATCCCGCTCACACCTATGGAGCCACGGAGAGATTGGCCTTGAAAATGGTCAGTCACCCCGTAATGAAGCGCCGTTTGTAGGTCAGGGCCAGTTTGGAAACAGAACGAGGCTTTATAGGGAGCTTGTAGCGTTGCCAAGGGCACAGTCGAGCGCAAGAGGCGGACTAATTAAGGCCACAGACCCGAAAGCAATTTTTGCAGCGAAATCCAAGTAACAAAAGTACTCAAGTGAAGTGGAAAGTTATTTTAAAAGTGAGTGTGGTTTTTTTGGTGACGTAGGCAAAAACCAATGGGTAAATTTTTTTTGCAGCGTGGACTGGTGGCTTTCAGCAAGACCAGTCACGGTTACCCAATTTTGCTGGACAGTTTTGGCAGATTCCTATTTTTTGAACTGACTGGAGTACCGCTAATAACGCAAAGTCGAGACGACAGAGTGGGATATTTCGGGCCCGAGGCTCAGTGGCCATCACAACTGCAAGGAGCCTCACCAATAACCGCTGATTTAAAACGTGAGTTCGTTCCAACCTGTGGGGTCCATATAGAAGTGAAAGATTGCTTAAGCCTCCTCGCCAAAAAAACCACTTACATCCCCTCTCATCATCTCGACCGCAAATTCTGCATCCCGTACTCAGTGCCATCTAAAACGCATTATACAAAATTCGAGTGCTCCCGCTTCTGGTACAGAAGCGCATATTTTTATTTAATTTGGCTCCCAGAGCATTGGCACATATACATAAAATTATACCTAAATACTTACTTCGACATAAAAATATTTAAAGTCAAGCCCTCTGCTGACTACATAAATACTTACTTTCATAATTTAAATTTTGCCCTGTAAAGCATGCTATAAATTTTTATGCGAGCCCAGTAAATCTTTTCCAGTTTGAAGCTAATTTAAAATGATATAAAAAATTATGAAAAGGTGTCCCAATCTGGAGCTCCTTTTGGGTGGGTTTAAGGAATGACCATATTATCCCATAATTAAAATTTCCATTTACATATGCATATATATATATATATATATTGATTTATTTGTGTTTTGGGTGTTAGCTTGGCCGTATAAAAAAATCTATAGCAAGCGACATAGACGAGCTATGAATTGTTTACATTAAAAAAACTTAATGATTATTTACAATGTATATATATAAGTACCATAATCCTAGAGCCGTTCCAAATTAAAATTTATAATGATTTCCTATATGGCTGAGTAAATCGAGTTAATGGGGGGGGGAAGGAATCCACCAACAGCCTGGAGTAAGCCGACCGCGATGCTTCTGCGTTAGGGCAGCGTGAAAATTTTTGAAAATGCTGCAGGAGGGGCGGGAGCGTTGCCGGTAAAACCACCAAAACCGGGTCACCACGCTTGCTGTCAGATGGCGCTGTTTGTCCGTTAGGGAACTTTGTTTGAATTTTGTTGTTTTGCCGTTTTGTGTTAGTGAAGGTAATTTTTTTGTAGTGATGTACGCGCTGCGGGCTTGGGTCAAGATCCCGCCCAGAGATGCCAAAGCTAGCCGGTGTCAGCCCGAAAGCAGTGACCGTAACAAAGAGTATACTAAAGTAGTGCAAATGTATGTAACAGCAGAAGGAAGCATCTCTGACCCCATAAATTATATATATTTTTGATCAGCATGAACAGCCGAGTCGATATTGCCATGTCCGTCTGTCTGTCCGTCCGTCTGCATGAACACCTAGATCTCAGGGACTATAAGAACTACGAGTACGAGTATGTAGTCTGCTGACAAATCAAGTTCTATAGAACAATATCTATAATCTCTGAAATTTTCATAAAGAAAGGATAATAAATAGTAGAGTTATGCCCAGTCCTCACTACAACTGCATTTTTCGCATTTTGGGCAAAATGTACATTTTCTCCCATACAAAAATATACTGCCCTGTTCCAATTTCGAGTCGGTTTCCGTGTACACTTTGCTTTTTCTAATGTAAAGTTTACAATATTATATGAAAAGTAAGCAGAATGTCTGTGGCTACTAGATCAGTTCTTTTCTTTTTGACAAATTGAATCCACTTGGCATTGAGCAATCGGTTTTAGCTGCTTAAGCAATTCAAATTTTTGTCAAACCTAATCTAGTAACCGTTGAAATAATTGTTACCTCCCATATAATATTGTTAAGATTTAACTCTAAATGCAAACGTTTACTCGAAAACCGACTTGGAATACGGAACAAGGCCGATAGAGCCACCTAAGATGGAAAAATGTGTATTTTGTAATAATTTGGTCGCGTTACTCGATAGTTTCTATTTCATACTCGACTAGTTTTGTCTAATTTTGACAAAGTTTTTAACACTACATAAGGGTGCGCTAAATGACAGATGGTTAGAACTAGCATTCTATTTATATTTTCATAAACTTATTACAAATTAAAGCAATTAAACAATAGAGGTGTTCATTAAGTGTTGTATCATTGTATATGTGCAACTTTGCAGCAAAGCTATCGTGAACACCCAATTGCACGATTTAAGTGTTGTAAGTCTTGTAAGTTAACGCAATCAGCTGTTCGCTATCGTTATCGCTGAGTTTGTTATTGTGAGTGTAGTTTGGGTTGCTGCTAAAAATTTTAATTTAAAAATGCCATTTAAAAGCTTAGAAGCATCACTTCTGTAAAGGAGAGCATCCCAAGCAATTCACGAAATTGATGCAATTGAAGGTATATAGGTTGGAATGCATTATGTGGTAATTTAAGTACATTAGGTAATATTTATTGCAGGTGTAGCTGACCATGTTGTGGCCGCTTCTGAATTTGACGAAATTATGGATGATTTTGTTGATGATGCAATTTGCATTTATGCGAGCCGCAGAGTCGACATAGCAAATGTGCCAAAGTCCGTTAGTTGGCGGGATGTTTTGATTTAGCACATAAAGCTCTAAATTACACCAAAAAATACCAGAAAATTTTGCAAGACTTGTCACGCTTTTATTGTTTTCTAACACTAATATTGATTTGCACTTGCAACGATTTTTGTAGTCATGGGTCTGGGTCTTGCATAAAGTGCAAACTTAACTCAGTACAAATTGTTGTTGGAGCGGCTTGCACAATGTGCAATGTGCAATGATACAACACTAAATGAACACCCCAAATTAATTGTAGAATGTTAAGACTTCCAATGTAATTGCAATTGGTCTGAAGAGGCCACAAGCCAACTGTTGGACTGCTGGCCAGAGCACACCAATGGCTTGGCCCCTGCAATTGTTCAAGCACTAACAGAGAAAAAATTGACTTGGATGAGCTTTAAACCCTTGACAACACTAGATATTATGTTTCTAGCAGCTAAATAACTCCTTTTTATCATATACTAGCTGAATACCCGGCGTCAATCTAGTGCAGGCTGCATGTCGGTATAAACATTTTGGACCGTTCGATATTTTTCTCTATATAAACGCCTTCATGATAATCTAAAATCAAGAATATTTGGTAAATTTCGTGACTTTTTTTGACCTTTTGGTTAATACTTCCTATTTACCGTCTATCAAATCTTCACAATAATCCAGGCTCAAATCGAAAATTTACAACTTTCGCAATATTTTGGACCGTGTAATCACAGCTTCCATTTACCAACGCCTGCATTGTAATATAAGCATTGTAATATAAGCGCTTTCATAAATACTCAAGGTTATTTTGCAAAAATTTCGTGATTTTTGGACCTTAGAAAACTTCGCCGGCAAGCGTTGCCCAAAGTTTTATGGCAATCAGATGAACGGTAACGTTTCTGAAATTTCGCGGTTATCTGACCATTTCCGGCCCATTTCTTCAATTTAGATACCTTCGCGGGCAAGCGTACAACCATTCCTCAAAGCTTCATCAACATCGAACATTTTGCAAGTTTCGCGGTTCTTGGACCATTTTCCGCCCATATCTTCTCCTTGGAAACCTTTCCGGGCAATCGTCAAACCAGTATCCAAAGATTTACCGAAACCGCAAATTTATTAATTTTCGCGGTTTTTTTTGACAATTTTCTGCAAATTTCTTCAACTTAGAAACCCTCCCGAGCAAGCGTTCAATTCATTCCCCAAAGTTTGATTGCAATCGGATGAACGGTATAATTTTGCGAATTTCGCGATTTTTGGACCTTAGAAACCTTCGCAGCCAAGCGTCTAACCATTGACCAAAATTTCATCGCATTCGGATGAACGGTATAGTTTTTAAATTATCGCGGTTTTTGGACTATTTCCCGCCCTTTTCTTGAAATCAGAATCCTCCAAAGTTTTATAACAAACGTAAATTTTGCAATTTTCGCGGTTTTTGGACCGTTTTCCGCAAATTTTTTCAACTTAGAAACCTTCCCGGGCAAGCTGTCAACCATCTCCACATTTTTCTTGCAATCGGATGAACGGTATAATTTTCCCAGACATGAGACATAGCCTATGACAATTCTCTGATCGACATGAACATACTGTGAAAAATTCGTGAAGATCAGTTCAGCGGTTTAGACGCCCATAAGGGACAAACATACAAATATACAAACATACAAACATACTTTCACTTTTATATAATTGTTTAAGTTGCATGCCTTTGACACAATATGTCGAAGAATTTATTTTATAAACTGAGTAATTTAGGAATGTCCACTAAGGTTCTGAATTTCATTCAACTCTTGTATGCAGATAACGTTGCTTCGGTCTGGGACGGAAAAAAACTATCAGAGTAGTTTAATACCAATACAGGTGTTAAACAGGGCTGCATCCTCAGTCTGCTGCTGTTCTCTCTTTTTATCGATGATACGAGGGCCGTCCGAGAAATGGCCGACCTAGCACAGTAGTGTTGGAAAATGTTCACAAAAAATATTAAAAATGGGAAGTACCGACTATTAATAGTTTGGTGCCTTTACCTTGCACAGTTTTTTTTGGTCGATTTTAATAGAGAACGCTTGTTATTGATTTGCAAACATGGACAAAATTGGTCATCGTTATGTGATACAATACTTTTTATATAAAAGGTCTTAGTCCAACCAATATTAAAAAGGAGCTGGATTCTACCCTACGTAGTTCTGCTCCCTCGTTTACAACAATTAAATATTGGGTGGCTGAGTTTAAGCGAGGTCGTTTGAGCTGCGAAGATGAACATCGTAATGGGCATCCAAATGAGGTGACCACTTCAGAAATGGTGGCCAAAATTAAAAAATGTGTATTGAGTGACCGGCGATTGAAAGTTCGTGAGTTAGCTGAATGTGTAGGCATTTCAAAAAGTGCTGTACATCGCATATTGACCGAAAAATTGGACATGAAAAAGTTATGCGCAATGGCTAAAATTAATGAATTAAAATTTGAATTGCTACCTCACGCCCCTTATTCGCCAGACTTAGCTCCCTATGATTATTTCTTATTTCCAAACTTGAAAAAATGGCTCGGAGGAAAAAGATTTGGCAACAATGAAGAGGTGGAGTCCGAGGTTAACGCCTATTTTGAAGAGCTTTACAGGTCTTTTTATAAAAAAGGTATCGAAGCTATTGAACATCGCTGGGAAAAGCGTATTGACCTAAAAGGATCCTATGTTGAAAAATAAAAAATGATAAATTTTTGTGTTTTAGTAGTTAGGTCGGCTATTTCTGGGACGGCCCTCGTATATCGGAAATTATACCTGGAGGCATCAAAACTCTGTTGTATGCTGACGATATGTGCACTCTCTCCAACTCATCTCATGGCCTACCGGAAATAATTGATGTACTAAACAACTATTGTCAGTTGTGAAATCTGCAAATAAATACAGCAAAGTCTAAAGTGATGGTTGTACGTAGATCCAGAGGTAAATGCATGAACGCAGAAAAGTGAATTAGAAAGGGTTACGTTCTATGAATATGAACTTGGGCGTCACGTTAACCCAGAACATGAAGTTTACCACACATGTAAATGGTAAATTATTGGACGCTAAAATGGCGATAAGCTCTAGCTGGAAAAGCTAGCAAGCAAGACTGATGTAAAACCAAGCTGCAAATACAACGTTTTTCACGCAACAGTATCAGCAATCATGTGCTATGCGGCGGAAATATGGGTATGCAAACAATTTGAAGATGTTGAACGCCTGTTAACGTTCTTTGTAAAAAAAGCTGTTTTGACTACCGCAAAACACACCGAACTATGCCATATAGTTTCTTAAAAACTGGGCTTCCAACACTTTACTCATATATATAGCTTCCATAGCACCGATCGGAAAATGGGTCAAAGTAAAAAAACTTTTTTTCAATGTTACAATGTTTAACTTGGACATAATTAATAATATATGCTTGCAAACAGATTTTTCAAAATTTGGTTCGAAATCATTATATCAAAACGAGCATTTGCAAGCATTTGTATTGAAACTTCGGCACCGCTGAAGTTAGCATAGCATACTCGTTTTTTTTGACTTAGTACACGTGCGCATTAATCATGGGGGAGAAGAAGAAGACACTGACGGCGGCAAAATAAACACGAGATTAATTTGTTCACCATCTTCTCATCGTTTCGCTGAGATGCACCGTAGTGTGAATATGAGATAAAGCTCCTGCAAGCTATATTATTAAAGCTTATTTTTGATACGATACTCAGCGGGTTTTACTAAATTTTAACTTAATCGGTCATGGTTTTGGTCATTTTTTATACAGTTACAATTTTCCGCACTTGTTTGTACCTTTATTTCACCTTAAATCCACAAAAATTAATGAACGGTAATAAATTTTTTATTATACTCTGTACCAAAGGTACATAGAGTATAATAAGTTTGTGCAAAAGTATGTAACAGCCAGAAGGAAGCGGTGGCATGACATAAAGCCCGAGGACTTATCGCCCAAATTTAATTCGGGCGACAAGTCCGTTTTCATTTCGGACTTAACGCCCGAATGAGGTGTTATGTCCGTTTTTCTTTCGGACTTTACGCCCAAATTTCATTTGGGCGATAAGTCCGTTTTAAAAACGGCAAACCCCAAAATTTTCGGGCGTTGTGACCGGCAGACATTCAGACAGGTCGCAGCTTCAAAAACACTGGTCAAACAAATTTAATGGTACTGTACGTGTATACCTTCAGATGTAAGTGATAGTAACAAGCGTTTTTTTTATTTTATAGGTAATCGATTGAATTAAATTTATACATTTTTTTGCCGTTGTTGTTGCTGCGGTTATTGTTGTATTCCAGTCCAAAGTTTAACAAAACTTTAAAACATAAGCCCTTGGTTCTTAAGATTTTTGAAAACGGATTTTTTGAAAGTAAAAATGAAATCGGAGATTTGTTAGGAGCTGATGTGGTTATGGTGTGAACTAGGATATTCGGGATCGTTTATTAAATAAAAAGTTAAGGGTTTCAAAGTCAAAAATTCGAAAATCACTTTTTTTTACCTCTTTCATTCCAATTCTATTTCCACTGCAACTTTTCGGAAACTGAATTGATTAATGTTCTCGAAACACAAAAACTATTTCGTTTCAAAAGATATGCTTATGACCGGTGAAATATTAAATAATTAGCTAATTTCGCCACTGTACAGTTGCTAAGTGTACATTGAGCTAATTTTTGCTTCATTCTTTGATTAATTTGGAATTTGTTTATGTAATTTGACTTGCATTTAAGTCTTTAACTGAATTAAAAATTATTTTTTTGCTAAGGGTCTCAAGAATTTGTGTCAGAAAAAAAAGTAAAACGTACAAGTCAGCCTCTCTCATTTCCGAATGTTCCATTTACAGTCGTTTCGCTTGGTGCGCTCGTGCCGATTTCGTTTGGCCCGTGACTTGCCACAAGTAAAAAGTAAGCAATATCCTTCGGAATTGAGAACAGCAAAACCAAACCGAAGCGTAACTGTGATCGGTTTACTTTTTAGAAAGGTTTGGAATTGAGAACATTCCTGTATTTCTTTTGGCTGTGCGACCCACCATTTCAGTCTAATTTGGCAAACCTTTGGATTAGACTGCCAATCAGACAAAAAATCTTGAACAGTTGTTTTATTTATTGTAATTATTATTCTTTTAGACTGACGGCGGCGAAGCGAAGCGTGCTGGGATATATGCTAGAATACATATAAAAGTGAAAGTATGTTCGTATTACAGTAAGCTTGTTCCTTAAAGGCGTCTAGACCGCTGAACCTTTCATCAAGAAATTTTCACTTTATGTTCATGTCGATCAAGAAAGAGTCGTTTCGAAAGCGGTTAAAAACGGATAAAAAGTGGTTCAGAAATCAGAAGCTATATAAGCTAGAATCTCGAAATTTTGTATGTAAGTTGGTAATAGGGAGTTTATTTTAATGGTTCAGAGGATATTTACGCAAAGATTTTAAAATTTGATGTGTACTATGAAGTTAGACATTTTCCCAGCTTCGAACCATCCGGATGAACCACTTTAAAAGTGGTTTAGGTCCATTTGATTTTATTAGTGGTCTGAAGGTTTCTAATGTAAGTGTTAGACGTTTTGTGTGGGATGGAAATATAGCTATATATTCAGCTAGTAATATATAAAAAAAATCAAATGGAAATAAAATGAAAGCCACAATAGAAATAGCAACAGAACTCAAATTGGCCCAATACAAAAATCCATATTCTCAAAACCTTCCTTGTTCTTTAACTAGCTTTAAACCAACTTCATAAGAAGGGTTTAATAAGGCAAAATATCATTAAATTTAAATAAAATAAAAATAAAGTTATCAAATGTTCGTAATTTTCCGAAAAGTAAGTTTTTTTTTTAAATTTGCTTGGCAGTTTTCTTGGAATTTTTCCCCATGTCCTTACGCACTTTAACCTAAATTTTATTATCCACTTTGCTGTTGGTCGCAACAAAAACCTCAATGAGAACAAGGACAACAAAAACAATTTTATTTAATATCATCTTACTATATCTATTCAATTTAAAAAACCGTTTGTTCTTATCAGTTGTAATTGTAGAGTAATTCAATTTCTAGCGAGGCGTTAAAAAATGATCTTAATTCAGTTTTCAGCAATTCGGGCGTAATCTCCAAAAAAATTTTTGGGCATTATGTCCGTTTTTATTTCGGACATAAAGCCCGAATGATTTTGGGTCTTATGTCCACTTTCATTTCGGTCATATCGCCCAAATTTAATTCGGGCGTTAAGTCCGTAATGAAAACGGACTTAACGCCCGAATTAAATTTGGGCGATAAGTCCTCGGGCGTTATTTCATGCCACCGAAGGAAGCATCTCCGACCCCATAAATTATATACATTCTTGATCAGCATCAACAGCCGAGTCGATATAGCCATGTCCGTCTGTCTGTCTGTCCGTCTGACTGTCCGTATGAACGCACAGATCTCAGAGATGGTACTTCACACAGTACTTCACAGGTACAGAGTATGTTATAGTCTAGTCTAGTTGATTCTAGTCGGACATCATTTAGCTCCCATACAATTTCAATATTTATACTCTGTACCAAAGGTACACAGTAGGGATGGGCCAAATATTCGATAACAGTCATTCTGTAACCGTTAATATCAAATAACGGCGTTATTTTTAGTAACGGTTAGTTATTGTCGTTAGTAAGTAATAATATAAAATAGTAGTCGTTTCAGTATTTTTTGAGACAGACGCTAGCTATGTTTTTCAAATAAATTTAAAATCAGAGAACGTACAGTTATATTATCACTTAATTGTAAATACGAACAAAAACGAATTTCTGAATAATGGCTGCAAAATCAAAAACCAATAGTGCTATTTGTCAGTTTTTGAAAAAGGTGACAATGATGTCGGATTTGCCAAAAGCGAAAATATATAGGTGCTGCAAGACTCTCATTTAATAGTCTATTTCCACTATGATCACATCTTTCGAAATGTACATATTTTTTTTCCGAGCGTTTCCATATGATATGTACATACTTTACAGTTTCGTGAACATGTGAATGGCAGCTGACAATTCAAATTTGAGCTATTATGCATTACATCTTTGCACTAAGTTCTATTGAGCTCAAAACAATAAATGCAGTTGCATTTAGTATGACACATTATTTTATAATTATATCATAAGTACTTGCTCAAATAAAATTGACAAGAGATAAAAGAATTACAAGTTTGATATTGCTCCACGCGATAATTTTTTCTTTGATTTGCCAAATAAAATTAAAGAAAAAATTCCTAAAGACACAACAATAAATAAAAACAATATACTAGCTTCAATGTTTTACTTAACAATTAATTTTTTAGTTTCAACATATTAGGCTAAAATTCTATATTGGCATTCTCCATGCGCTTCGTAATCTCCAAGCCAGCAGTCGCTTGTCAGTCAAGTACCTCCATCCGCTCTGTTGTGGCAGCCACCATAGCCTTTACAAACGGTGTCATCTCGGCCTGGTCCGGCTTGCGGTTCTTCAGGCACACTGAATTCCCATGTGAGGCCAGTGAGCCACAAGAGTCACTTTACCTCAACATACTTCTTGAGAAAGAGGATGATGGCTGCACTGTCTTTACGGCTCTTATTTTAATTGCGCACCGACTGAAACACCTTGCGATTTTATTTCAGACCTGTATACAAAAACCCCTACTTATCTTGCATTTACTTGTATTTGCGCGTTAAATGTCAAACTTTTTTGCTAACGTCTTTCCATTGTAATGGACAGTTACTGTAAAAAAAATAAGTTTGCAATCATCAGATTTCGTTATAAGGATTTTCTTGAGAGGTAACTGTTTGAATTTTAACGGGTCGTGATCAATCACTACCGATGTTAAGTTAACAGCACTGATATTGCGTTAGCAGTACCAATGATGGTCTGACAGCGCGCTAACAGCACTCCTTTAGCCTGAAATTTTGGTCTCACTGATGTTACTTAAGAATTCGGTCTCTTTCCTGTCTTGCAATTGTCGAGTGCGGTTGTCTTCGCTTCCAGAATATAAAACTCGAACACACGTGAAGCTGGAAAAAATCAAAATTAATCCGAAGATTCCAAAGCCATCAAATCAAGTATTCCGTACTTAAACTCCGTATTTCCGATCTTGATAGTCAACTGAGTCTTAAATTACTACCCTCGAATTCGCCATACTTAAACCCAGTATTTTTAAATACTTGATTTGAGTATTGTCGGACTTAATAATTGAGTACGAAACATACTTAAAATGAGAATATTTTAACTTGATTCAAGTTCGTTTCAAACTTAAATTAAGTTCGAGTTCGCTTAAAAAGTACGACATAATCGTCCTTAAATTAAGTACGTGCATACTTGATCCAAGAATATTAAAACTTGAATCGAGTATTGATATACTTAAAAAGTTAGTACGGAACGTACTTAAGTTAAGTAATACATACTTGGCCGAAGTACTATTTCAACTTGATTCAAGTATGCCTAAACTTAAAAAGTGAGTACAAAATGTTCTCGAAATAAGTATGTAGATTCTTGAACCAAGTTTTCAAATACTTGAAGCATGCTCTAGCGCCCTTGATGAAATAAGACAATGCTGTTATTATTGATTGCAGTTTTGTAATATATTGGATATGTTTTATTTCACTTATATATTTTTAAACAATTATTACAATAATGCTTAAATGTACTTAATTCTAAAATATGTTTTCCCATTATTTAAAGGGTAGAGATGCAATGGGGGACTCATAAAATCGGAAATATTTTTTATTTCCATTTCCCTTAAAGGTTACCTGACTTCAAAAGCATGAAAATGGCGCTTAAGCCCGTCTAGGTGAATTTTCTGATCACAAATCACAAATACATTATTATTGTCTATAAGGAACGACTTAATTTTAAACAGCTCAAAATTAGTATTCTTAGCCGCTAGATAACACCCAGTTTTGTATTTTGTGCCTTTAAAATATAATTCATAACACAGTTGGCACTTTTCAAAATTAACACCAATATCTTTTCCCTTAATTATGTAATGAAAAAATCTTCTTTGTATAAATTGGAAGTGTTTAGGGAAACACACTCAAATTCAGGGTCTAAACCTTTTCGTGATCAATTAAAAATTTTGAAAACCTAATTCCAGCCTTAATTGCTTATTCATTAGATGGACTAACACGCGAAGTTATGCTATGAAAATATATTTTGGCTTCTTTGTGCTTTGCTTCGAAGCGCATAGACCAAATATTTCTTAGCGGTCCACATTTTCTTATGGCTGTGGGATAAGGCACAAAAAAGTGATGCTTTGCTTTTAATGGGCCGTAAAGCTTAATGTAAACAGAATGATGAGCTTGTACTAATAATTGTAGTTGACTTAAGTCTTCTTCCGTGTAATTCGATCTAAACAGCAAATCTATAATATCTAACAAAATCAAAAAAAGTCCAATGCTCGTTTTCAGCTGGTATTACATCTCCTATCATAAGTGGTAAGAAATGTATAAAGCAATTGACCTCACTTGCCGTCATTTTAAGATTGAATTGACTAATCCGCTTAAAGTCTAAAGGTATTGAAGTATTATTTATTTCCAACTCTCCATACTGAAATAATTGTTTTCTTCCATTTAAGTCCGCAAGTGAAATTATTTTCGATTTTATAAGTTCGCGAAGTACATTGCACACGTCGTATACGCAAACGCCTTCATATACGTCGTGCATTAGATCGAAAACGAAATTATCTGTCACACAAAAGCTTGGTATACTTTCAAAAATGCAAACTGATTTTATCCCTGTTTCTTTAAAATTATTTTCTAACAAGCCATTTCGATATGAAATTTCATCTCTCAAATCCTTACTAATTTCTAAGCCATCACATTTCATTTGCTCCTTTGTTCTTGAACAAGCTCGACAAAATCTTTTTGTATTAAAAGATTGTACAAATCCCATAATGGAATTTACAGCTAAATTGTCGCCCACGATGAAACCAAGAACAAAGTGAATTTTTCTTATGCCGTTACCTGTATTGATTTCGATTCCATTTTCTACCATTTTTAGTTCTTCAGCTAAATGATAAAATGATTTCTCATTTCCAATTAATTTTATATTTGTAGTCGAAAGAAATGCAGCTGGATATATATACTGCAATTTTGATAACAAATGTTTTGGCATAGAGGGAAAACTCAGATAACTAGCGCAAATAGAATCTACATGGCTACCAAGAGGATTATTAATTTGGAAGTCGTCTAAATACAAAATGTACGGAATGACTAAATCAGAACTGAATTTATTTATCTTCTGTTTTAATCCTTCTCCACTGGTAAAACTGGATATACTACTTGCAATCAATCCATTTTGTACATTTTGTAAGGTTATATCCAAGAGATAAGGAATTTCAAAAATGGTCTTAAAAATGAAACGTAGTGGCATAACAACAATTTTTGCTGTCCTTGGACCTAAGTCCGGATTTCCATGAGAAACTGTATTGGAAATTTTTTCATCAATAACATAAGCGGTCGGGTACTCAAATACTTCCAATTTTTCCAAAACTTTTAGTACTCTATGTTCGCTTCGGATTTCATCAAAAGGTTTTGTACAAAAATCTAATAATACTCTTAAGTCATTATCAACCATATAATTTTCTCCTTAAACCAACATTTTATAGCTGCAAATATAAATAATAAAAAAAAACATATTTTGTAATTCAAGTACATGACTTCTTGGCATTGAAGTTTTTCGTACAAACTAAGGGACAAGAGCACAGCTTGTTTTCTTAAATTTTTCAAAATAGAGGAATCAACACTTACGGAATTAAGGTCTGGCTTTGAGATATTGTGCAAAGCCTTCACATTTAAATTTGTTTCTTCAGACATAGGAAGCATTATTTCATTTAAATTAGTAGAACATTTTTCATTTTATGTGTTTTCTCTAAGTGTGGCACGAAAAACCGAAAAGTTCGTAAATATTTGGTTACAATTATTTTGAACACATCTTAGTTGCAATAATTTGGTTGTCATTAAATGGTCAACTTTGAAATGAGATATTAACATACTGGGCATGTCAAATGCCTTACAGCACCTAAAACAACGAAACATCTTAAATGGTGAAATTACTTATTCAAAGCTTGCAAAAGTGAAGTTATAGTAGAAAATTTAATATCGAAAGGGGTCTGAATATCAAAAAAATATTGTTGAATGAAAAGCCAAGGTTGTTGGCAAACTACAGGATACTTGAGTGACAAAACTTGAAAATATTTAAAACAGGTATCCAAGCATTCAACGAAAGAATTAAACTTCAACAAATTGCCATCCAGATATATAAAAAAACCTTGTAGGTCGGATTCCGAAAGGCCTTGCACAATTATAAAAGGTTGAATAGTCATTCCAGCTGAATAGAACTTGCTTACAACCCCATTAATTTTTCGCTGGTAATCATTGATGGTTAAAAGGCGTAGCGCGAAACATTCTTGGGCGTCAATAATTGTTGCCTTTCTATAAATCTTTCCGTTTTCATCCTTAAACCGTGCAGTTGGAGGCAAAATAGCACTCAATAGAATGGATATCAAATAATCCTGGGCGTTTGCGGATTAAATTATTGTTAATAAAATATTTTCATAAATAATAAAAAAACTACCTTTGTTTGTTGTTGATTTTGCTTTTAGTAACAGCTGCTTGCAGTAGTCATTTGTGAGTACGTTCTCATAATGTTTAAGGATCTTAGCCTTAAAAATCTCCCATTTGGAACATAACATGTGTTCCTTTAATGGATACATCTTTTTAAAATCAATTTCAATCTGAAAAACAATATATTTAGGCACGAACGCTACGTAAAAATAAATTTTAGAAAAAATCTTACCAATTCAGCGGCTTTTGCATGGGATAATTTACACCAATTTTTCAAAAACACAATCCCATTAAGTTCTTTTAAATCAATTTGGTGCATAAAGTAGGTTTTGTTCCATTTTTCGCGTACGTCTTCCCAGTTAGCTGAGTTTCTGTTTAAGGAAGTTTTATATGCGGCGGCTACCGTATCGTCTATTTCAGGCATAGTTTCAAAGTTAATGTTATGCTTATTTTCCTTGCTACAGCCATCCACTTTTAGTTTTTTGCTGCGTGCATTTCTGTACTTGGAATATAGCTTTCCACGCGGATTGCCTTTTGCAGATCTCGAAATAAAGTAGTAGTCCTGTAAAAAACGTGAAAAATTTTTATTATAAAAGTAAATACGATTTTGTGTTGTTACCTGAACTGATTTTTCGCACGGAAATATTAAATAAATTTCGTTCAATAGACTTATGAATTCCTGGACCTTTATGGAAATATTATTTGAGATAGCATCTTCCACTATGATATTAATAATGTCATCTCTGTGGCGATTTAAAAGTTTCTTATTTTCTTGCTCAAATAAAATAACGGCACGACCTTTTGATGTTTCTTTCAGAACACTTGTCAAATCCTGCAATGACAAGAAAAATAGTAAAATTGGGATTTTGTTTTATTCGGAACGTGAACGAATATATAAAATTGCAAAAAAAGAAAATTTACCCTATTCAAAATCAATCTGCGCGATAGGCTATGAGTCTCCAGTGAACTTTGAGCTCTTGATCCCGTGGACAAAGATTCGTCATCCACGCCGAACTTGAAAAATTCAAATATTTTCGGTTAAACAGCACTTTAAAATATTAGTTTAAGTGATTACCTTCGACTTTTTCCACATTAAAAACTTCTCTCGAAATTGCACCCGTAGACCTAAAGGAGGCACTGCCTCGTCTAAGTCATCCTTCTGAATAAACTGCAAACTTTGATATGTAACTTGGGAGGCTGAAAAAAATTCACACATACACATAACGAAAGAAGCATTAATATTTGGTACATACATACATACATACGAACATATAGTACATTCATACAAATCATTTGTAGTGTGTACAACAAACGCCCAGAATTTACGCAGTACTTACAAACAAAAGTTCAATCTGGCTTAAAGTGCGAGTTATTAAAAAACTCGACCAAAAATGTATGGGGCTTTCAAAGGTACACTTCTAACTTAATTTTTGTATGTACTCGTGTATGTATGTATGTATGTAAATAACAAAAAACACAATATGCGCGTAAGCTCAAATACATTTGAATGAAAACTTACCCTTTAAATACGGCAAAATTTCCGGCATTTCAAAACTATTAATTAGTTTCACGAGCTCGTCGTCGTCCTCGGAAAAATCGCCACTTGGACCGCACTTATTTTCCATTTTTTTCTGCGCACTGAAAATTACGCCCTAAAAAGTATTGTGTTACACCTCGGCCGAAAATTAATTAAAAGTAGTGGCTAAAAATCGACCTAGAATCAGTCCAAGACTATTTTGGCACACCTCGGCCCAAGATCAAGTAAAATTAGGTTTAGAAGTAGAAGTAAAAGCGAAGAGGCGAAAATAAAAACCGAAGCTGAAGTCGAAATTTAACTGAAATGAAGTTTACATAAAAGTAGTTTAAAAAAGTTTCTAAATGAACGTAGAAGTACATATATGCAAGAAAGAGAAATGAATTAAAGGAATTGTGCTCCAAACGGAATCAAAAGAAAACTTTGGGCACAGTGGCTCTAAAACTTTAGTGCGGAAGATCGAAACAAAGTCAATGCAATGCCTTAATAACATTTATTAAAGCCCTGAAATATACTAACAATTCAAATCTGGAACCATGGAGTCTCCACTTCATCGGAGTCTAGAGGTGAATCAAACCGAACCATTAATTTATTTCAGTGCTTCTCAAACTTACATAGCAGCAGAGCAAGTGTTTTAAAATAGATTTAATTAAAATCAAGAAACAAATCATAAAAAGTTACCACTCCTTATGTTTTGGTAATGATCTCATGCTCTCGTTCCTTTGGTTGATACTGCTGTTATTGTTTGTTCTTTGCTATTTTGTTTTGATTGCGACTGACCAGAATGTCTCAATTTGAGAAAAAAAAAATAGGGGAAAGTTAACTTCGGCTCGGCCGAAGTTTTGTATACCCTTGCAGCTTCCATTGAAAACAAAAAAGTTTTTCTAACTAAGACTACTTTTTGCACCTTACTTTTCTATGGGATCTATACTATATAGATGTCTGATTTCGACCAAACTTGGAAATTATGGAAAAGCCTAATACACTGTTAATTACGAAATTTGGAGGCGATCTCATTTCAAACTAAAAATAGGGGAAAGTTAACTTCGGCTCGGCCGAAGTTTTGTATACCCTTGCAGCTTCCATTGAAAACAAAAAAGCTTTTCTTAGACTACTTTTTGGACATTACTTTTGTAGGGGATCTATACTATATAGATGTGTGATTTCGACCAAACTTGGTGAAATCATGGAAAGGCATAATACACTGTTAATTACATTGGAGGAAATTTACTTCCGATTTAAAACAAAAAGGTTTTCTCACTAGAACTTGTTTTTCGACCGATCATTCATACTGCAGCTATATGCTATAGTCATCCGATTTTGATAAAACTTTGTAGAAATGTGTCCAAAGTATATAAAATAAGTGTATGCCAATAAAAAGGACGTTTTCATTATAAACAAAAAAAGTTTTCTTCACTCAAACTAGTTTTCCGACCGATTGTTCCTATGGGAGCTATATGCTATAGTCATCCGATTTCGATCCAACTTTGAAGAATTGTGTAAAAGTATATAAAATAAGTGTATGCCAATGATAAGGACGTTTTCAATAAAAGCAAAAAAGTTTTTCTCACTAGAACTAGTTTTTCGACCGTTCCTATGGAAGCTATATGCTATAGTCATCCGATTTCGACCAAACTTTGTAGAATTATGTAAAAGTATATAAAATAAGAGTATGCCAATGATAAGGACGTTTTCATTAAAAACAAAAAAGTTTTTCTCACTAGAACTAGTTTTTCGACCGATCGTTCCTATGGCAGCTATCTGCTATAGTCTTCCGATTTCGACCAAGCTTAGTGAAATAATGGGAAGGGATAGTAAACTAAGAAATACGTACTTTGGAGGCATTTCCATTAAAAACAAAAAAGTTTTTCTCTTTAAGACTAGTTTTTCAACCGATCGTTCCTATGGCAGCTATATGCTATAGTCATCCGATCCGGCCGGTCCCGACAAATGTGCAGCGTATTTGTACCAAAAGACTTCGTGCAAAGTTTGGTGAGGATAGCTTTAAAACTGACGGAGGAGATAGCATAGAAACAGACGGACAGGGCTAAGTCAACTCAGCTCGTCGTGCTGATCAAGAAAATATATACTTTATGTGGTCGGAGATGCTTCCTTCTATGCGTTACAAACATCCGGACAATTTTATAATACCCTTTGCAAGGGTATAAAAACTGCGATATATATGATTCGGAAAGCAATTGCATATATATATTAGTTACTTATTTTGCATAAATATTTAATTCTATTGTTTCCATTAAAAGCAAGTAATCTTATGAAGAAGAGAAACATGAAAAGTGAACTGAACTATTTGCTTAAAATAAAACATGCAACTTAAACGTAGAAAGTAAAGTTATTAAATATCTATTCTTAAATTTATCTATAAGTATTGTAAAATGCACCCCGCCAACACTAACATAATTTTGATTCAGCAATTGTT
>JAEIFV010001346.1:32500-61962 GCA_018904265.1 Lordiphosa collinella | reverse complement strand
TTTTTCATCCGATTGACTTGAAATTCGGTTTTGTAAGGATAGTAAGTGAAATAAATTGAGATGCCATTTTTCGATGTTGGAAAATTTGGCACTAGGGTCGGAAAACTCCCGGAAAAGCGACAGAAAGGTTTGTATGGGGGAAATTTTTTTTTCGTTTGACTTGAAGCTCGGCTTATAAGCAAAATATGCGAAATAGTTGGACACGATTACGATAACGATAGCGATGACGATAACTATAACGATAACGATTACGATACGGAAACCGATTACGATAACGCTATAGATAACGCTATAGATAACGATAACGGTATCGATAGCTATGAAGATAACGATAACTATAACGGTATCGATAGCGATGAAGATAACGATAACGATAACGGCAACGATAACGATAGCGATAACGCTAACGATAACAATAACGATAACGATAGCGATAACGAACCGATTGACTTGAAAATCGGTTTATAAGGACAGTAAGTGAATAAAATTGAAATGTGATTTTCCGATGCCGGAAAATTTGACCGTAGGGTCGGGAAATTCCCCAAAAAAAGTTTGTATGAAAGTTTGTATGAAGAAAATTTTATTTTTCATCCGATTGACTTGAAATTCGGTTTGTAAGCATAGTATGCGAAATAATTGGACACGTGTTTTTCCGATTTCGGAAAATCCACCCACAAGGAAAATTCTCGGAAAATTCGATATGCAAAAATCTATTTTTGATACTATTGACTTGAAATTCGGTTTGTAAGGATCGGAAAATTCCCGGAAAAGCGTCGGGAAAGTTTGAAGGAAAAAATTTTATTTTTCATCCGATTGACTTGAAATTCGGGTTATAAAGACTGTAAATGAAATGAATTGAAATGTGATTTTCCGATGCTGGGAAATTCGACCGTAGGGTCGGAAAATTCCAGGAAAAGCGTCGGATTGGGAAAAATTGTTTTTTTCATCCTATTGACTTGAAACTGGGTTTGTAAGCGAAGTATCCAGCTGCCGTTGGTGGTTGTACTCCACCTCGCCTGTCATTGAGTCACCGTTCTCTGTCGTCGATGGTCATCTGCCTCCCTGCTTTCCATTGCTAACAGCTCCAGCGGCACCATTCCAACCAGTACCAGGGCCGCGTCTTCTGACACTGTCCGGAAGCTGCAGATAACTCGGAGAGCGCGCCTCCTGTACGCGCTCTTGCACGGTCATTGCAGGGGCCCATTGTGGTTCTGCGTACATGATGATCGACCTTACCACGTTGCAGATCAGCCATCTACAATGTTGCCGAGGTCCACCGATATTCGCCATTATTCTTGATAAAGCAGTCTTTGCTTTGATGGCCTTTTCCTAGCTAGACTCAACCCTTTAACCTCAAGCCAGTAGGTCACCCGCACTATGGCGTGATTGGTTTTCCGCTGGACATCCTCCAGATTTTTGGCAACTGCAACAATAGCAATGTCATCTGCAAATCCAACGATGCTGACGCCGATCGGTGCAGATAGTCGGAGAACTCCGTTATACATCAAGTTCCACAGTATTGGGCCTATGACTGAACCCTGTGGCACGCCGCCTGTGACTCCGTAAGATTTCCGTCCGTCCGATGTGTCGTAAAGCAGAGTACGTTTTTCAAAGAAGCTGCTTTCCAATTTCACCAGGTACGCATAGATACCAAGGCGCGTGAGTGCTTGGAGGATCCTTCCAGCGAGCGGAGTTAAATGCGTTCTTTACGTCGAGTGTAGTAATGAGGCAGTACTCCTTGCTTCCACCTCGCCACCTTCTTACAGCCGTGGCCTTGCGGGCAATGTTTACCACCATTGAGATTGCGTCTACCGTACTGCGTTGCTTCCTGAACCCGAACTGCTGATTTGAGAGGCCGTGTCGTTCTTCCAGTTCCGCCTCTAGGCAGTTGCATAAGATGCGCTCAAACAGTTTGCCGATGACGTCTAGCATGCACAATGGTCTGTACGCAGAGGGGTGCTCCATGTTTTTGTCCCCTTTTAAAAGCAGCACCAGTCTCTGGAGCTTCCATCTTGAGGGAAAGACTCCCTCCCTGACGCACTGATTATAAAGATCAGCAAAAATTTTTGTGCTTCCACAAAAATCTTTACCGCTTTGGTTGGGATCCCGTCTGGCCCTGGTCCTTTGTCGGCGTGTACGCGGGATAGTGCAGCTAGTACTTCATCTGCGTTTGTAGTACAAACGTACGATGAGTCCGATCCTATAGTCTGGTCTATTGTCTCCGGGTGAACCGGGGATAGCGTATGTACAACTGTTTGTAGTTGCAAGGGGCAATTAGGAGATGTCCAAAAGGTTGTCCTTCAGCTTCTTTTGCACAATGTCCTCCAACAGTTTGACTTGCTTCGCTTTATGGCTTTTTTAAGTCCAGCTCAATGCGTTTGGAACGTCATTTGCAGTATGTCCGCTTGAAGTTGCGCCTCTTGATCTAGTGTCCTTTGCCGGGATCGCTTCATCGCGCGTTGGTACTGCCTTCTCGTGTGATTGCTCTCCTGTCGAATATTTTGTATTCCTCTGGTCCACCAGTGAACCGGTTTCCTTTTGACCGTGCCCCTCCTTTTTTTGGCATCGCGGCATCGCAGGCTCTCTCCATGACGTCTGCCAGGCTATTCGCTTGATTTTCTGCATTTCCAGTTAGCTGGGTGCTCTCTAGCATTGCCAACAAGGATCCGGTATCGAGCGCCTTCTCGTTCCATCCGAAGTGCGTAGGCTGGTTTGTCCGTTGCCTTTTGCAGTCCGCCAAAGTTTGCCACTATGGCTTGGTGGTCGCTGTGGGTGTATAATTCGGACACTTCCCACGTTATGCTACTTGCGAGGTGAGGGCTTGCAAACGTTAGGTCAATTATTGAACCTCGTCCAGCCTTTATATGTATGTCGGAGTGTGTGTGTATGTGTCTGAAAACACAAGAAGTCAAGGGAACAGGGTATTTTGTAGTCGGGGCACTCGACTACAGCTCCCTTACTTGTTTGTTTTTGGTCTATGGGAACGACCACTGTGGGCTGCCAGCATTCTAAGTGAAACGGGTTTAATTTAACCCGTTTTGTACTTGAAATTTCAAATATGATTTTTACTTAAATTGAGTACGAAACATCCTTAAACCGACAAACGAGTGCTATTTATATTGAAATGAGACAAAATTGACTTATTATGCTAGCTCCGAAAAGTGAGCAACGTACAATGTATGTTATTTTTAAGCGAGTTGGTTCTAAATTCCCAACTGATTGTAGCTCTTTTGTTATGGAGTGGTGGTTGATTTATGACCTATATTGCTGTGTTTAGCTTCGAGTTTACTCTGTGATTAGTTTAGTTTAGTTGACAAATAGCTCTAAGTAGAAATACAAAATTTCGGCCCTTAATTTCGGGAATTATTTCGGTATTTTCACCTAAACTTAGTTATCCTTGCTTTTATTGTTTTAACTTTCAACTGTCAACTGTGTGCATTAGGTCTCATTCGGTATAATTTTTCATTCCAACAGATTCGGTCGACACATAAACATCTCTATATCCACTGGAACTACTTTTTTTTACCAAAAATGGACAAGGACAAGCCTTTTCTGGGGCCTTCAACAAAAATAATAAGATAGCCTACATTTGCGAATTCAAGTGCAGACTTTAAAAGGTAAGCATTAGACATCATTCCAGCAGCCACCATCTTTCACATTTTTGCAGCTACCTCCGTCCAACTTTGAGCGGCTTTCTGGAGGAGTTGAAGAGTTTAAGCCTAAGCGTCTTGATGACATCGACGATATCGGCAATAATAAAGACGAAGAGGTTGTGACCCTGCTTCGCGGTGATTTACTGGCTAATGTCCTGGCCGACCAGCTAACGCACACGGTTGCCCCAGATATGACTGTGTGTGCGAGGGGTTGATTATTTATGCCATTCCACGGTGCTGGGCCTATATTCGCGTCGTTTAGAACCGTTTTTGACTAAGCGCTATGCCAAATTTGATACCCCGGAACTATCAAATCACGGCTTTACTTTGGCCTATGAATGGATGACTTCGAATAGGAGCGTTATTCTTGAGGTCAATCTCATTGAGACCGTCAGGGCTGCAAACTTCCTGATGATGGATGAACTCCTAAGGCAATGCTGGACGGATGGATGCCCGCCTGTACAATGAGTTCAGTGCGTTCAGAGTGATGTATCGTGCTCGCGAGGCTTCCGAGTTGTTTCAACTGCACGAGGTAATGGCGAGCAGAATTTCCAAGTCTGCACTAACGATCGTTGCAAGCTCCGAGTACCAGGAGCTGAACGGAGTCGCTGATATGGCTTTTAAAAAATCCACCAATTTGCGCGTTAATGCGGGAGGCAGAGGTAACTTATGCATGCACGAGATCACAACTTTATCTTAACTTTCTTCCATTCCAGGTAATGTTCAGTGCTTTGCTCTGGCTCAATCATTGTTGGCCACGCCGTAGAGATTCCATTTGTAAAGTGATGAGAAACATACGCTTTGGCTATCTACCCCCCACAATGTTGGGCAAGTTCAAGTCAAAGGATCGTCATCAAATTGGTCCTTTTGGTCAGATCTTAGACGAGCTCTACGAGATTCCAGAAATGGTCAAACTCATACAGGACGCCCAATTCTACAGCAGCGTGGTGATCACCAGCGCAACAATTTACCCCGGACTTTGATAAAACTATAACTCGTGCGGAAGGATTTACTGATTTCGACGAACTCCATGACTGGCATGTTGATGTGGACAAGGTGAGGAAGCAGATAAGTGATGAGATTATGAAACAGCGTATGGAACATAGTAAACGAATGGCACAATTCCCCATGTCAAAACCCGCCGATGAACCCTTCACTGGAATGGCCGCCACTGAAGTTACAAAGGAAGATCCAGAATGCTTGACGATCCGCTCTGTTAATGTGCGTACGGACTACAAAGTAGCATAACGTGGGAAGTGTCCGAATTATACACCCACAGCGACCACCAAGCCATAGTGGCAAACTTTGGCGGACTGCAAAAGGCAACGGACAAACCAGCCTACGCACTTCGGATGGAACGAGAAGGCGCTCGATACCGGATCCTTGTTGGCAATGCTAGAGAGCACCCAGCTAACTGGAAATGCAGAAAATCAAGCGAGTAGCCTGGCAGACGTAATGGAGAGAGCCTGCGATGCCGCGATGCCACGAAAAAGGAGGGCACGGTCAGAAGAAAACCGGTTCACTGGTGGACCAGCGAAATACAAGATATTCGACAGGAGTGCAATCACACGAGAAGGCGGTACCAACGCGGGATGAAGCGATCCCGGCAAAGGACACTAGATCAAGAGGCGCAACTTCAAGCGGACTGAACAAGAAGATATGCCTAGGCAATCTCTTGAAAACGCTTCGCAGCCCAACGTATATGACGTTATCACAAATGACGCCTTACGAAAATAGTGACATTGCGAATAACCCCCACTTAAATGTTTGTTAAAACATGGAAGAAAAGTTATAGCTAGAATCGATATTAGCGATTTGTACACCAATGGAATCCTAGACTTAGGTCAGTTCTTCCAAAGGCTTGAAAGACAAGCCGGTATACTTAATATCAGCCAAATATCAGTGGCACCGTGCGAAAATGGGCAATAAAATATTAAAGACTCTAAGAGCGCTACTCAAGCCGGTGACCCTAATAAATAATGAGAAAGATCAAGAAGCGATAATGTTTACATTCCATGACGATCCAATTCAAGGAGGTCATACAGGCATAACCAAAACGCCTTAAAAATAAAAAGACACTATTATTGGAAAAATATGACTCGTCATATCAGAGAGTACATAAATAGATGTCATAAATGCCTGACTTCAAAAATAACGAAGCATACAAAAACACCCATGACTAAAACAGAAACCCCAATATATGCTTTTTGACAGAGTGATGGTGGACACTGTTGGGCCCACTACCAAAATTAGAATGGAAACGAATATGCAATCACTTTAATATGTGATTTAACCAAATATTTAGTTGCTATTCCAGTTGCAAAATAAAAGCGCAAATACTGTCGCTAAAAGCAATATACGAATCTTTTATTCTAAAGTATGGTCCAATGAAGACGTTCATTACGGAATGGAACAGAATATAAGAATTCTATTATAAATGACCTGTGCAAATATCTGAAAATAGATAACATAACGTCAACTTCACACAATCACCTGACTTTAGGTACCATTGAAAGAAGTCATAGAACCTTCAATGAGTACATACGTTCATACATATCAGTCGACAAAACTGATTGGGATACATGGTTTCAGTATTTTGTGTATTGTTTTAATACTACACCATCTGCAACTCATGATTATTGTCCATATGAACTTATTTTTGGAAAATCAAATAACTTGCCAAAAAGATTTTAATAGTATAGACAGGATAAATCCACTTTACAATGTAGAAGACTACGCTAAGGAAGTTAAGTTCAGACTAGAAATAGCATATAAAAGAGCTAGAATAATGCTAGAACAGCATAAGGCTAAGAATAAGGAATATTATGATAAGAAAATAAATAACTTTAGCTTGAAAATAGGAGATAACGATTTTACTAAGAAATGAAACTGGCCATAAGTTGGAACCAGTATATTTAGGTCCATATTTAGTGACAGGAATGAAGATAAAGACAATATTTTAATTAAAGATAAGAAAAACAAAAATACAAAAAGTACACAAAGACAGACTCAAAGAATACAGCAAATAGACTTCAAAACAGTAAAACTGAAAACAAAAATCAAAAAGGTGGTGGCCTGATCAACCACTCACATTTATTAATCATTCAAATAAATATAAAAAGCAAATTAAATTCAATCAAGCACTAAATAAACACTTTATTCAAATATACTTCATTTTATTAACCTACACAAAAAAAAATTTTAATTTCTTTATTAATTAAATATTAAATAACTTCATAAATTTCTTATATATTATATACATATATATTATAACATAATTAAACAAACAAAATAAATTTTTATAAAAAATAAATATACTAAAAAAAAAATAACTTCCATATAATTACTATTTTTCTAAAGGAGGGAGATGTAGTATGTTCACATATCGAATGCACACTATACCCAGTTACGCATTCATATTTCCAAACACATTGTAGCAATTGTACAATATTTATACAAATACAAATCAGTCTCAAGCAGTTCATCAAGCACTCGGTAATATGAGCCTTCCTCGAGTGCAATGGGACTGGACAGGCTGGGTCGGCATAATTGACATGCGCGACGGCTCTGTCGCCATGTGAACATATACCTCTTCGCCCGCTTTAAACGTTTATATACATATATACATAAGCACTGACCGCTCCTCTGCCGGCGTCACTGGCAGCGCAGCGAGTCATATGAAATATTGTAATAGAATTAAGTTCAGTTGAGAATACGGACTTGAGGCAGCACAGACGTGTTGCCCAAGCCTTAATAAAACCAAGACCTTGAATTAAACCAAACAAGAATCGATTCTAATTCATTGGCGGATTGACGGTAAGAATACGAATACAAAACATACTTACCGTGACTGACGTCTTATTAAACCTCGAAAAATACCAAAGAGGATACCAAATATTAAAACGAATAAACTAATAAAATAAATAAAACACTGGAAAATAATGCCTGGATCAAACCATAAGCGGAATTCACAGTTGGTAAATCTCCAGGGGCTCCATGGGAAAATCTCCTTGGGCATCTTTGCCTTGGACTCGGAACACCATCGATGACGACCCACGCAACCGTTTTAAGGACCACGACTTGAGGATATGCTTCCGGAATGTTCGCACCCTTAACAGGGAGGGTACTGAAAAACAGTTAGTGAAAGTCCTCCCAAATTATTCATCAGACGTTACCGCACTCCAAGAAATGCGATGGACTTAACGAGGGAAAAACATCATTAACCAATGCCCCTGGGAGATCTACAATAGCGGACATGCTACAAAGCACGAGTTTGGGTGCGGCTTTGCAGTCTGCGAAAGACTACGTCGCTCTGTCATCAGCTTTAAACCTGTTAACAAGCGACTAGCCGTACTCAGACTTAAGGCAAAATATTTTAATATTAGTCTTATCTGTGCTCACGCCCCAAAAGAAGACAAGGACGTCGCGACGAATTCTATGAGCGGCTGGAACGTATATACCAGCGCTGCACTGATCACAACATTAAGATCGTGCTAGGCGATTTGAACGCAAAAATCGGGAGAGAAGCCGCTTTCAGTCCGACAATCGGCAGACTTAGTCTGCACGATAAAACCTCCAGGAATGGAGAGAGGCTAAGAGATTTTGCAGCGGTTAGGAATATGGTCGTTAGTTGCGCAAGACTTAAACACCGCAACAACAACATGGCGACCTTGATAATAACACGAAAAACCAGATTGATCACGTTCTAATAGACGGAAGGCATTCATCGAGTGTGCTAGACGTACGTTCTTTCCGAGGAGCCAATATAGACTCGGATCACTACCTTGTTGCAGCCAAAATACGCACACGGCTCAGTGTGGCACATGCCGCACACTGTAGTACACGTCGAAAGCTGAACTTCGAGAAGCTGCAATCACAACGGTCCTCCGAAGCCTACACAGCAAAACTCATCCATTTGCTCAAGGAAATTTCACCTTGCCCTCCAGGTATAAGTGAACAGCGCTACTGCAGAGAAAGACGCTGCCTACAGGAGAACTCTGCAGTCGGGAGCAACGCGAGCTGTCAAGGAGCGATATCGAAAGAAAAGGAGAGAGGAGAAGCGCCTTTTCTGAAGGAAAAAAATGAGCAGGAAAGGTGAGGAAGTCGAACGGCTCTTCGGCTTGAGTGATACTAGAAAATTCTACCAAAAGTCCGGCGACTACCCGGAAGGTTTTAACCCGGGAGCCTCACTATGTAAGGACGAAGCCGGAAATCTTGTCACAGATCCACAAGTGGCACTAGACAAATGGATAAACTATTTCTCCAACCTTCTGGGAGGCGATCACGAAAACAATGACGCCACTGGAGAAGAAGTGCAATTACCAATCGATGATATCAAAATAGACCCACCGGACCATAGCGAAGTTTGGTTAGCCATAAAAAGGATAAAACATAACAAATCAGCAGGACCTGATGAGCTGTCCGCTGAATTGTTCAAGGCTGGCGGCGAGGAGCTGGTAAGGTGCATGCACCATCGGAGCAGCGGCTCATATTCCCCAAATTCTACCAAAAGATTACACTTCTGAAGGACGATCACGGAAATCTGGTCAGAAATCCGGAAGTGGCACTAGACAAATGGAGAAACTATTTCTCTAACCTGCTGGGAGGTGCTGACGAAATCAATGCCGCCTCTGGTGAAGTAGCGACACCACCAATCGATAACATAGAGATAGATCCGCCGGACCATAATGAAGTCTTGTTAGCCATAAAAAGGCTAAAAAATAACAAATCTGCTGGCGCTGATGAGCTGCCTGCTTAATTGTTCAAGGAAGGCGGTGAGGAGCTGGTAAGGTGCATGCACCAACTCCTATATGGACGTTGACGTACAATGCACAGTACGTTCAAGTGGCCCTGACGACACAAAGCCGAAGCCTGTAACGCGCGAACCCCAGGCAAAATAGCAGCCCACCTCCCACCCAACCGACCTAGAGGCGCAGCCGCCAACGTGCGACACGAAAACCGGATGGAAAAGTTCAAAATAATGTTAAGTACGCGACAAATGAGTGAGAATAGAGGTTTTTAAAGCAGGAAGAGAAAGTTCCGATTTGATTAAGCGGTAGAGTTTGCTGTAATCAGCACAGAGGACACGAAACGGATCATGCGAGGCATAGTTAGTAGTAAAATGATTCAGAGATAAGGGGACAAAATTACGGGACAGTCTACAAGGAACATTAAGATTGATTTGGCTAACCAACTCCGATGAGTCGATTTCGCCATTAATTAGTCTATGTATGAAGATAACACCAAGCATAACTCTACGGTTAAGTAAGGAAGGAAGATTAAGTAAAAGTAGTCTACTAGAGTAAGACGGTAAACGGACCTCAGGATTCCAGTTCAAGCCCCGAAGGGCAAACAATAAGAATTGCTTTTGCACAGATTCTATTCTATCTTGATGGGTCGAATATTGCGGAGACCACACACATGAACCATACTCAAGTAAAGGACGAACAAGATAAGTGTAAAGAATCTTGGTAGTGTAGGGATCGTCAAATTCTTTCGACCACCGCTTAATAAACCCAAGAACACTTCTGGCCTTATTAACAGTAGCAGTTACATGAGAGTTAAATTTAAGTTGATGGTCAAGAATAACCCCAAGATCATTTACTTCATTTAGGCGCTGCAATGCCACATTATAAATCATTCTATGTTAAACAAATTTTCCCATCATCGGAGTACATAAGCATCCGAGAGTGAGCCAAGACTGAAGGAAGATCATTGATAAAGATAGTAAAAAGCAATGGGCCCAAGTGACTTCCTTGGGGAGTATGGTCCGAAGAAAGAATGGCCGAAGATTGGAATCTAAGTGTACTCTGCCCAATATTTAAAAAAGCAGACCCTGCGGTTTGCGCCAATTACCGCGGGATCAGTCTCCTTCCCATCGTATATCAGGTTCTATCAAGCATCCTATGTGAACGTCTACAGCCGAGAATAACTGAACTGATTGAACCTTACCAGTGAGGACCAGATATTCACATAGCGACAAATCCTGGAGAAGACCCGAGAGAGAAATATCGACACCCAGCACCTTTTTGTTGACTTTTTGAGCCGCCTTTGACACGTCGATAAGGGCAAAGTTCTTTGAAGCCCTGTCTACCATTGGTATTCCAGCAAAGTACGTTCGACTTTGCATGATGACGTTGAGAAGCACACAAAGCTCCGTCAAAATAGGTAAAGACCGCTCCGAGCCTTTCGATACCAAAAGATGTTTTAGGCAGGGTGATACCTTATCGTGCGACTTCTTTAATCTCCTGATGGAGTACTTACTGCGCCAGTGATATTGATATCATCGGCAAAAGCGAATCTGTGGTAAAACGGGCGTTCTCAGAGATAAAGAAGCAGTCAAAACGCTTGTCTTAGCGGGAAATGAGGATAAGACGAAGTACCTTCTATCAACGCGCAATAAGTCTACGCTTGGACAATCTGTTGCAATGGGAGACTACAACTTCAAGGTTGTTAAGGAATTTGTCTACCTCGGAACGACGATAACCAGCGACAACAACACCAGTCTGGAAATCCGAAGAAGAATTACTCTTGCAAACCGATGTTATTACGGGCTTACTAAGGAGTTCAAGAGCAGAGCCCTCTCTCGGAAAACGAAAATTGCACTATACAAGTCGCATATCATCCCAGTCCTGCTATACGGCGCAGAAGCATGGACAATGACAAAAGAGGATGAGGCGGCAATTGGCGTGTTCGAGAGAAAAGTTCTTCGGAGGATTTATGGACCTCTAAACGTTGGCGGCGAATTTTTCATCCGAATGAACTGACATAGTCAAGCGCATAAATCAACAGCGGCTGCGCTGGATAGAACATGTGACCCGTATGGATGATAACGCTCCAGCAAAGCGTGTGTACAATCGGCATGCGTTAGAGCTAAGAGGCATTCCCCCGCAGGTTCGACTGAAGCAGAGATGGCGCGACCAGGTGCAGGGAGACATTGCGAACCTGGGAGTGTCCTTCTGGTGGAATGTCGCTCGGGACAGAGGCGAGTGGCGGGCATTAGTGGCAGCGGCCGAGACCGCAAAACGGTTGTGATGGCCAAAGAAGAAGAAGAAGAATGCTACTTGCTTATGCCGATGACATTGACATTATCGGCAAATCCGAACGGGAGGTAAGCAAGGCGTTTTCAGAGATTGAGAAGCAGTCCAAATTCATGGGCTTAGCGGTAAATGAGGAAAAGGCGAAGTTCCTAGTCTCAGCGCGCAGTGATCCTACGTGTCTTGGACAATCTGTTGCAATGGAAGAGTACAACTCTAACGTTGTAAAGGACTTTGTCTACGGACAAACGGAACAATGATTACCACAAAACAACATCAGTCTGGAGATCCGAAGAAGAATTACTCTTGCAAACCGATCTTACTAACGGCTTAGTAAGGAGTTCAAGAGCAGAGCCCACTCTCGAAAAACGAAAATCGCGTTATACAAATCGCTTATTAGGCGTGTTCGAGAGAAAGGTCCTTCGGAGGATTTATGGACCTGTAAAAGTTGGCTATGAGCTCCGCACTCGTAAGAACCAAGAACTGTATGAGCGCTATGGGGACACTGATCTATTTAAGCGCATAAAACAAACAGCGGCTGCGCTGGCTTGGACATGTTACTCGTATGGATGAAGATGCTCGAGTAAAAAAAGTGTACTGGCGGAAGGCGAACGAATTAGGGAAAGGAAGAAGTGTAGGGCGACCGAAACTTAGTTGGGAAAACAGGTGCTGGAAGACATTAAGGCGCTTGAACTGGTGCCAGAGGCGAATGGCAGGCAGTAATTGCAGCGCCCGAGACCGTCAGACGGTTGTGATAGAAATATCGGGCCTAATAAGAAGAAGAAATCTCCATGGTACTTAATTTATATCATTGTTCAGTGGTTTTAGATACTTTTTCAATTTTTCATTCCCTTAAAAATTATTTTTAATAAAAAAATTAATCATTTTTATGAATAGCTTCAATTTTGCAATCTGCCATCCAAATCGAATTCACATTTGTTCATAAAATGCCCTTAAAATAGAAACGAAATTTTAAACACATACACTCATCTACTATCAACTATTTTGAGTGATTTTTTATTGGAATTTATTGGATTTTGATTCACCAGTTGATTAAGGTGAAATTGTAGTAAGCGGCAACAATTTTGAAATGAAATATTCGAATAGCAAATCGTTCGAGTACCAGAACAGCTAAAACCAAATCGTTCTATTTTGTTTTCATTTGAAATCAAAGAAATATTTGAAAACCGGAAAAGGCCTGATATTCTTGATCAGCAAGACGAGCTTCTCCGTCTCTCCGTCCGTCCGTCTGTCTGTTTCTATGCTATCTCCTCAGTCAGTTTTAAAGCTATCCTCACCAAACTTTGCACGAAGTCTTTTGGAACATATACTCTGCACATTTTTCGGAGCCGGCCGGATCGGATGACTATAGCATTTAGCTGTCATAGGAACGATCGGTGGAAAAACTAGTTCTAGTGAGAAAAACTTTTTTGTATTTGATGAAAACGTCCTTATCATTGGCATACACTTATTTTATATACTTTTACATAATTCAACAAAGTTTGGTCGAAATCGGATGATTATTGGCATAATCTTATTTTATATACACTCAGAAAATTTTTTCTTAGATTTAAGAAAATCTAGCCATAAAATGTGTTTGCCCTTAGTTTAAGAAAATTTTCCTAAATTGGTGAAATTTTGACCTGAATTTTAAAAAAACTTACCATTAAAATATAAAGCCCTAAAATTGAGAAAAAATTTCCTAAAAATAAGAAAAAACGATGCACTCGTCTTTACCTAAAAGTAGGCAAAAAACAATGCACTCGTCCTTACCTAAAAACAAGAAAATAATTTCCTAAAATAATTTGTATGTCAATGCCTTGAATGGGATTCGAACCCACGACCTCGCGGCTGCACGGCAAATGTCTTGCCATTCTACCTCCGGTCTTGATTGCATTCTTTACTGTCATTTCGCCACCGTCTCGCGCGACACAACACAGTAGTATGAAAACCTCACATCCAGCACACACTTCCGGGAAATGGGGGTAATAAATTACATTTAATTAGGGTAACCTGTCAACCTGTCAAAGGGTTCCCTAATAAAAATGCAATTAATTAGGGTTCAGGGTAACAAATCAATAAAAAATCAATAAAAACCCGGGTAATATTCAAATTTAATTAGGGTCACCGAATACGTGATGTGAGGACTCGTGAGAAACGTGTGTTGAAATGCAATTAATTAGGGTTCAGAGGTAACAAATCAATAAAAAATCAATAAAAACCCGGCTAATATTCAAATTTAATTAGGGTCACTGAATACGTGATGTGAGGACTCTTGAGAAACGTGTGTTGACATGCAATTAATTAGGGTTCAGAGGTAACAAGTCAATAAAAAATCAATAAAAAAACGGATAATATTCAAATTTAATTAGGGTCACTGATTACGTGACGTGAGAACTCGTGAGAAAAGTGTGTCCAATCCCTAACCCATTGATCCCCCATTCGACCATGAGTGTGAATGGGAGGGAGTGATCACACGACACACCACAGAAACGTATTTCCAGCAATCAAGGAATATCTCATGCCGATCACGTGCGGTTACACATCACACAAACACGTGGGGTCACCTGACACACACACACAAGGGGTGGGGTGGCGGGTCACAACGTATTTCCACCAATTAAGGATTATCTCATGCCGATCACGTGCGCTTACACATCACACAAACACGTGCGGTCACCTGACACACACACAAGGGGTGGGGTTGTGGGTCACATTCCTCTTTAACGATCAACGCCACCTGAAGTGCTCAACATCCGTGAGACCACCACAGTCAAGGGTTGGGGTGATGGGTTCCCTCCCATTCCACCTAACGTGCATCATACCCAAAAAAAATTATACAAAAATGATGAGAAAAGGTCACTCATACCACCTGCATATTGTTTTGGATGAATGGGTAATGGGTCACACTCCAGTCAAACGATCAAACGATACCTCACGTGCCATACATCCGTGAGACCACCACACACAAGGGATGGGGTGATGGGTTAGATCGCACAGCACAATACGTGCGACATACCCAATTAAAATTATTCAAAAATGATGGGAAAAGGTCTCTCATACCAAAGATTATTCTTTTTTTTTTAATTCTATTCTATTTCCAAATCCAAATCCAAGTTGATCAAAAGCCTTCGTGCGAACTCCTAGAGTTATAAGATTCAGTTCTTGTTTGTCCATCGAACAAAATTGTCTTCTCAACCTTCTATTCAACTTCAGTGTGGTAAAATCAAAAATATAAAAAACCAACAAAATCAAGAAAATCTTGATAAAGTGAAAAGTGAAAGTAAAAATCAAAAACAATTGTGCTCCAATCACTCAAACTTTTCAATTTAATTAATTTTGTTCAATAAACTAAATTAAAACTAAAAAATCATCATGTTCGCCAACGTGAATATCATTCGCTGCAACTCCTGCAACATTGACTTGCCTGCAGGTGTGCAATGGCAGCACCATGTGCGTACTGAAAGCCACAAAAAAATGCCATCCGACCTGTGGATGGCCAAATAAAACAGATTGCTGATGGATACCAGGGACGTATCCTTCATTATATGTTTATGAATGAGGGACCTGCTGTTAGGATTCCAGATGAATTCCTTAATGAAGCGGGTCAAGCCCTACTCCCTCATTTGGAAAGAGTATTAACCGTCCACACTTCATCAAAAGTCAATTTTGAACTATTCGCTGAGTACATGTTAGTTAAAGAGCATGATACTCTAGTTGAGACAAAATCGTTTCAAAGTAAAATGAATCTATTTACGATTGGTTCTAATTTAATAGAACTTTATGATTCACACGTCTCAACAATAAAAACAAGAATGGATGAGTTCCAGGAAAAGGATAGTGGATGGACTTTGACCCGAATAATCAGAGTGGAGGTGAACATGCTGCAGTGTGATCCTTTGAAAGGATCTCAATACTTCAATCTTCCATCAAGTCTTCGAAATAGAGGGGCCGTCATAAATGTGCAGAATAAAGACGTGTTCTGCTTCAAGTGGGCAATACTCTCTTCCTTCTATCCCTCAATTAAGAACCCTCAACGATGCTCATCATACAGAGTGGATATTAATTCACCTGTAATTTATGTTAACAACTCCATCAAACTCGACTTCACAGGACTAATATTTCCATTCCAAATTCGTGAAATAAAGAAATTTGCCAGTCAAAACCCACATATAAGCTTAAATGTGTTTGGGTATAATGATGAAACGAACTCAATGTTTGGTCCACTCTACTGTGATGAAGTGGAAAGGCAATTTCACATAAACTTGCTATTCATCGATGGACCAACAGCTGACATTCGTGGACACTTTGTGTGGATAAAAAATATATCACGGTTAGTACAAATATTACAACCAGTAAATAAGCAAATTAACTAATTCAATTTATTTATTTATTTTCAGTCTACTATCAAAACAAATGGGAAAACAGCGTACAAAGCGTTGGTTCTGCAACAAATGCTTGAACCCCTCAACCAGTGCAGAGAGGTTTGCTAAGCATGGAGAGAGATGCAGTAAAGTTGCCACAACCCCACCCAAACCAGATAAGACGGTACTCGAATTCTCCAACCATCATCGTCAACTGGAGGCTCCATTTATTGTGTATGCCGATTTTGAGTGTATACTGGAGCCCACAATGAGAGATGTGAGTGATAAAACACAAATTATAAATAGCCATATACCTATAGCATTTGCATATTACATAAAGTGTACATTTAACTCAGCGTTAGATAAGTTCGTATCTAAGACGGGTGGAAATGTGAGTCGCACTTTTGTTGAAACTCTATCATCCGATTTGTCCGAGTTATATGAAAATCACATGAAGGATGTGGTCCCAATCCAAATGACAGCGCAGGATATGTATGATTTTGATGAGGCCCTTAATTGTCATATTTGTAAGGGTATTTTAGGTAATGATAGAGTGAGAGATCATTGTCATTTTACAGGTAAATTTAGAGGATCAGCACATAGTGAATGTAATCTAAAATTACAAACATCAAATTTCATTCCAGTGTTCTTTCACAACTTCTCGAAATATGATGCTCATTTGTTTGTGAAAGAACTCGGGCAGATTGAGGGGGAAATTAAAGTCATTCCTTTGAATAAGGAGTTATATATTTCAATTTCAAAATATATTCCTCTTGGAGAGAATAAATTGGAAATTAGGTTTTTAGATACTCTTAGATTTATGCCCTCTAGTCTAGACACTCTTGCAGGTAATCTAAATGAAGAAAACTTTAAAGTTTTGAGATCGCAATATTCCAATGACACAGATTTCAGTCTCCTTCGTAGAAAAGGTGTATTCCCTTATGAATATTTAGATTCTGTTCAAAGACTAGAGGAAACTTGTCTCCCACCAAGGGCCAGTTTTTACAGTAATTTGACAGAGTCTGAATGTTCTGAAGAAGAATACATTCATGCATGTCAAGTTTGGAAACATTTCAAGTGTCAATCACTTAAAGATTACTTAGAATTATATTTGAAAACTGATGTGCTTTTGTTAACAGACATTTTTCAAAACTTTAGGAGAATTTGTTTAAATATTTATGAACTCGATCCAGCTCATTATTTTACAACTCCAGCATTATCATGGGATGCAATGTTAAAAACTACAGGAATTAAGCTAGAAATACTCACTGACATTGACATGATAAATTTCATTCAGAGTGGTATACGGGGTGGATTGGTTCAAAGTAGCCATAGGTATACAAAGGCAAACCACAAATACCTTAACGATTTTGATCCTACTAGGGAATCTGTATACTTATTTTATGTCGATGCGAATAACTTATATGGAATTGCAATGTGCGATAAGCTTCCCTACGGTCATTTCAAATGGTTAGATGAGACGGAAGTAAACTCATTTAGTGTGGAAAATATCTGTGAAAATGGGGAGTATGGTTATATTCTTGAGGTTGACTTGGAATATCCCTGGTCCTTACATGAATCACATAATGATCTCCCTTTCTGTCCAGCCAACAAACTCCCATCTGTAAATTCCAAAGTAAAAAAGTTAATAGCCGATCTCCGTGATAAGGAGAAATATATTATTCATTTAAAATCATTAAAACAGTGTATGATGTATGGTTTGAAAGTAAAAAAGATTCACTCCATTCTACAATTTAAACAGGAAGCCTGGCTGAAAAAGTATATTGATTTAAACACTGAGCATAGAACTAGGGCTAAAAATACTTTTGAAAAAGATTTTTTTAAACTATTAAACAATTCTATATATGGGAAATGCCTTGAAGACCCCTCAAAGAGAGTTGATGTCCATATAGTAACGGAATGGGAGACCCCAACCATAGGTCCAAGTGGTGGACGACCTCAAAACTGTGCCAAGAATTTGATATCAAAATCAAATTTTCATAGTGCCACAAAATTTAGTGAAAACATGTATGCTATTCAAATGAAAAGATTAATGAACGTTTATGAGAAACCAACCTATTTAGGGTTTGTTGTATTGGAGATATCAAAATGGAAAATGTATGATTTTCATTATGCATACATGAAACCAAAATTTAAAGATGCATTGAAACTAAATTATATGGATACTGATTCATTTATATACTCAATAAAAACTAATGATTTGTATGCAGACATTCGAGATGATGTTGAATCTAAATTTGATACATCTGAGTATTCAAATGAGTTGGCTACTCTATATAATTTTAAACAGTGTAATAAAAAAAGGCTAGGATTCTTTAAGGATGAATTACATGGGAATTCAATGACCGAGTTTGTGGGTCTCCGTTCAAAAATGTATGCATATACATCTATATCTTCAAGTAGTGGGAATAAAAAATGTGTAAAAAAAATAAAGGGATTAAGCGAAGTTGCCTGGAGAAAATAACATTTGAAGGTTATAAAAATTGCTTATTTACAGGACAGCAAGAATGTGATAGCATGTATTTGTTTAGATCAAGAGGGCATGAAATTAAAACATTAAAAATCACAAAAATTACCTTAGACAACAAAGATGACAAGAGAATTATTTGTGAAGATGGAGTTTCAACTCTAGCAATAGGACATTACAAAACTATTAAAAGAGAAATTGAGGACAAAATGTCAACACTAGAAGCACAGTCAAGTGTTTGGCGTACTCAAATATCTGTGGTAGCGAACTCACATCATACTCAAAGTATGATGAATAAAATAAATAATCTAAAAAGAAAGTTAGAGGAAAATGAAAGCGCACCCGACTACCATGAGATTGAATTAATTATGCATAATGATCTAATAGATAATCATAATAAAAAAAAAGAAGACTAAACTGTAATTTGTAAATAAATAAAACGATAAATTTTTGATTGTAATATAATAATTTATTTAAAATGTAAAAAAAAAAAATATAAACAACACTTATTTAGAATACAATTGTAAAAATTTGTGGAAATTAAGGAAAAAAATATAAAAATGTGTTGTTTATTTTGTACAAAAATCAAAAGATGGTGGTTGTGTTTGGATAACCAACCAACAAAGGAGCTATTTCCCTTTTCTTTGCAGTTAGTAATTTTTCGGCAAGTTATGAATTAGGATGATTTTTTTTTTCTTCTTCTTATATACCCCACTTTAAATTGATTTCCATTCAAATCTTCCAATAAATATATGATGGTTTAGTTTTTTTTAACTTTGTTATTTCTAAAAATTTTGCAATTCATTTGGGGGGAAAACCCTTTTCAAATTTCCCCTTATATTTCAAAATTTGACCATGCTACCAATTGGTTCGGCTTGTATGGAGCTGCGGCCATAATTACTTTTAGTTGTTATATTGTTACAAAATTTTCCCCAAAATTTAAAAAAAAATATTTTAAATATATGTATGTTATAAGAAATGGCCATATCGTACGTCTATATGATATAGCTGCTATAGGAACGATCGTTTTAAATACAAAATTAGTATGCAAATTTTTTCTTATTTTTAGAGGTATGTTATCTAAACTCCCAGACTATAAGGTTGGTGTAGTTTTACATTTGCTGCCATAGGAAAAATAAACTATTTTGTTTATATTTCATAAATTTAAATATCTTCCCCCGTCTAATTCTCAAGCTATACACCTACTAAAATAATATCATATCAAAAAATCATAAATTAAACAATCATATTGTAAGCCAATTTATTATATTGATATTTTCACAGCTATTAACGAATTAATATAATTATAACAAAGATTTATAATGTTTCTTCAAGTAAGTTGAACACAGATTCATGTAACGTTGATTTATCCTTCTTTCCATGTTTTCTTTGCCCAGTTATAAATGGGTCCGACCGTAAAATGAGTGTGTTCAATATGTCTGTGTTTGTTGCAATCCGTGACATTTTTCGGCTGTGATACAATCTACATTTTTTTAATTCCTTATTATTAGACTCGGCAGCTTCTTCCGAAAGCTCTCCGATTGACACGAGTGCATGCTCAATTACAGAAGATCCATGAACTAACACCTTATGGACTGTAGCTGGCAAATAGTACCATGGATACTCTTTTATCAATTCCTTAGCAGTATCGATGGCATATTCATTAAATTTGTCCAAATTTATTTTGTACCCCGAGGCGATAGCTTGGAGTATAGTGGCACAACGATGGATAAGGTTTTCATTAAGCCCTGTAATTTCAGAAGCCAATTTTGGATTTGAAAAAAATTTTCTAGCCACATTTCCATCGTTTGACGATCCTCTGCCTCCGTCTCTGGGCTTGTCCACTATTATTCCCATTTTTTCCCGAAACGCCGCTTGAATTTTATGCTTTTGGTCTAAAACTTTTAATTTTTGCTCTGGGCCTCTAGCTTGCCACATTTTGATAACGGACTTATAGGAAAGATGCAGAAAGTATTCAAAGAAACGTATTTTTGCATGAAGTGGGGATAAACCGAATTCGAAATATTCTCTGTTCACGTCTTTCTTTAAACATTTATCCAAGTTATTCATTTCTTTTGGAATTGCTCCACATATATAACATTTTGTAGAGGATGACTCACTTAAAGCGTTGCACACTTTTCCGTCTACCATAGTAAGTTGTAAACTATGCTCAACAATTATCTTTTTATTATAAATCAAAAATTCTGTCGGCTTGAGTTGATGTATTTTCTCCTTAAAGTATTTTTCCTCTTCGATTGACAGTTCAGTTGTCTCCTTTTTGAACTGAAAACGAACTGGCCTGCAGTAACGTGTCGATGAAGGCCGCGGATTCTTCCAAATTATTGTATGACTACTTTTTGAAATTAGTTGGAGAGGTACGTATGATGTGACAAATAGGCTCTTGTCCTCTGAATCGTAACTTGAAAAACTTTGTTTGTACTCACTATGGCCCGTACTTCCATCAAAACCCCACTTTCCAATTAACGTTAGGTTTTCAATAGATTCATCCGTGATTGATTTAACTACATCATCTTGAAGCTCCAATATGCTCGATGCTGTATTATCCAGTAAACTTTGCAAATCAATTTCAGCATGAGATTCATCTACTGATATGTTTTTAGGGTATCTCTTTTTTTTTGCATTTACTATGGTTTGGTAGCTTGGAAATAAGTCGAAGGATATTTTGCTATTAACGAAATTCCTTATAAGCAAATATTGACTTTTGGACATGGCGGTCTCCATTATTAGGGAAATTACTTCAGTGGGATCAGCTTGCATTGTCGGCTGTTGCTGATTTTCACTGCGCAAAGCAGAAACAGTGGACTCATCCATATCAATCAGCTGAGCTATACGACGACGCTTTGTTCTAGATGAAGACTCCGCAAAATCAACCTTTGGACGACCACGACGAGCACTTTCCGCTATATGCTGAGATGAATTTTTGGTGGACTTTTGGAGGACAATTGACTCCATTACATTTAGCCAATCATATTGATATTGTACAATTGACGATTTTTTCCGATCATACCGAGTCCAAAAAGCAGCAATTCTTTTGCATATGTAGCCAATCGATTTATAAAGTTCGTTGAGCTCGAAATTGTAGCCGTTATTCTCAATATTATTTTGAACATCCTCGATAACTTCCCGTAATTTCGCAGCGTTGCTACCACCTTTGGTGCACCATAAATTTAAAATATACTGTCGTGAAAATACACAATGATACGAATCTCCTTTGGGAATGCAAACAAAAATTATAAAAGAAAAACGGAAAAATAATTAGAATAATTTTAAGTAAAAGAAATAAACTGACAAATAGAAGCTGTAAACAATTACAAAAGACGAACACAAAGACACAACAAAAACAGAGACACAAAAGACGACACAGGGGCTCCGCTGCAGCGCGCTGGCAAAATTTGACCTTGAAAAAATAAGAAGTCGTGTTAGCATATTAACGATTACAACTACATCCGCAACATTCCGCACCTAACTTTAACGATTTTAAAATCTTAAAACTCTGATAAATATAAAAAAAAAAATCCTTATTTGGAATCGTGTGGGATCACAACTAAAACTTTAGGTAAACAAATTTGAGACACACAAAACAGGTACAAACAAATAAGTTTCACATATCAAGTTAGATTTTATTAATTTCATATCAAGTTAGTATAAATTAATTTTATAAAGTAAAATAAATACCTTGAGCTTCAAAATCCATTTTGAATAATATAAATTTATCAACTTGAACAGTTACCAGTCCGATTTGAAGTGCGCTTTTGCTTCGAAATATTTCACCACAGCTCCGATGCGCTGTTGAAATGAACACGTGTTCATGCTTTTGATTCTATTTTTAGAATGTACCGTTGGGTTTCCAGCGAAAACCGGTTTGCAAATTGATTTTTTATTGAGGTGTCACAAAAGCATGGCCAACAACTCAGTTGGAAAATTGAATTGGTTTTGGAATTGAAATTGAGTTTTTGGTCGTTTTTTTTTTTTGGGAATATTCAAGTTTTATGGTGCTCCCCAAGTCGTTGGACAAGGCGCCGAAATCGTAATCAAAATCATAAAAAGAAAACTGCGCGGGACAAAAAGGAAGCGTTTCTAGAGAAAAACTGAAGATTTTATATTAGATAATTTATGGGGCCATGCTGACTTTTTATGCGAGGGTCTTTTTTGACTTGAACAAATTTTTATTATGATTATTTTGTTGATAGATTTTCAACCGTTGGATATATTTATGGTCCTAAAGCTCTCAAATCGGTTGTTTAATCATTTAGAATCAGATTCCAAATTCAAAATGGGAGGCTACTTTGCGCTGCTTTTTCCGCGCTTCAAGGTAAGCACTTGTACGTCGGTTTACTGCCTACTTTAAATGCAATTGTATCATTTATTAACTTGTTCTTACCTGGAAGTTTATTTTGTGTTCTATAAATTCTATAAATTTATCTCTTCCCCTCCCCTCCTTAATAAAAATCAATCGTGTTTATCCTATATAGCCTCAATCCATTGGCATTTCCATCTTCTCGCTCTTACGTAAATGAATAACAAATTTAAAACAAATATATTTCTGTTCGAATCCGCACGACCCATCATTAATCACAGCTTGAAAGTATTTTCTGTCATTCCCAAAAGCCACCACAAGTTATATCTGTTCATAATTATTGGGGCCTGCTTTTTTATATATTTCTCTCTACTCTGCGGCTTCGTTTCGTTTTAATTATTTGCCTGACTTGCAGAGGCATAAATATTCCAATAAACGTCTGTGGCTTTTTGGCACGCGATGTTTCTGGTTTTTCTCTTCTTCAGCTTTTGATATCGTTTTGTTTTGTTTTCCTCCCCGCCGTCTTGGAGTTTCCACAAATGTCAAGCCCTTTGCCTAGATATTGGGTCAATATGTCAGCCGTTTGCATGTTTTCGTGTGGCCCGAGACATGCATTAATTATGTAGATAACTGGCGACTGCATGGAAAAAAAAAAAATAACCAAAAATCGAAACACAAACCAAACCAGTTGGCCCCCGCCAGGAACCCATGGGGACTGTGGATTGTCAAGGTGTTGGGGCATTAGTTGCACTTAGGCACGTCAGATTGGAAAGTTCACAGCTTGGCAGAATTTTTTTGCCAAATGTCACCATATGCAACTACACACATTGCCATTGTATCGGGGGCATAAAACAAGCCTTTTTATTAATTACCAGCGAACAGCCACCACGAACGCTCCGTCTGCATTTGTCGAGCATATAAATTATTAAGTTATCTACGATTTCGGCTTATGGATGCTGAACTCTTCCACTTAAAACGAAATTTATTTGACTGCAACGCCATGTTTTATGCAAATCTATTAGCTGAATTATGTTTTCATTTGTGAACGCCTAAAATGCTGATTGAGATTTTTCCACCACAAAATTTATGCATTTCGATAGCTGTTGAATGTTTTGTTTGGAATAAAATAAAATAAAAGTGAAAATCAAATGAATATTTTTCACTTTCCAATTTGGGTATCTCTTCTTTTGAGTGTGAGTGTGAGAAGAAGATAACAATTTACCGTACCAGGGGAATTCTTTTTAAATAGACTTTATTTTGAATTTGTTAGGCAATCTTAAAGATGCTTTTAAGATGCTTCAGTCTTGAATTGTTAAACTAAATTCTAGAACCCAAAATATTTTTAAACTACATTTTTCTTTAGAAAGGGCTTTGATTTGTATCTTTTCATTGTTGTACCGAACCGTAAGACTTAAACATTCTAAGCTGTGTTTACAAACTGCTTACTCTTCCCAGTCTTATGATCGCTCTTCCAATTACCCGTAGCCAGTATCTCAATCTGGTCTTCGTGTCAACTATTCATAGGATGGATTTCTATTGAAGTCTTATGTCCGTTTAGCCTGGTAACTAGTTGAGTGTTAGTTTATTGAGTTGACTGCAAACGTTTTATTCTTTCGACAGAGCACTTAAGTTTTCCGTAAATGTTTACGCAATCACTTTTTAATCCTCTTTATAAAAAAGACTTTAAGTCCAACAATGAAAATTGAAGTAGTATTGCCAAGATTTATAATCAACACTGCTGGACTTCTGGTGAGTTGCTTTATGGCTGGTGGTTATTCGAATGCCCATCATCCATTTTGGGGTTGCAGGAGATCCAGTTCCAGAGGTAGCACGTTAATGACGCGAGTTTTTTGATCTGGATTTCACTTTCCGGGAAATGCCAACAGTCTCCCTTCGGCTATTGACTTTGCGGTCTACTTGGGAATTCCTTGCAGCCATCTTGTCATTTCTGAATACGCTGACTTATCCTCTGATCACATCCCTTTACTATTGTATTTTTGTTTAGCTGCTTACACGGTGGCTAGCAAGCCCAGGCTTCTACCAAGGGGCTCAGATATAAGACGATTTAGGCCAAGGTTGACGTCGTTAAATGCTGATGACGTTCACTATTGTATTGACTCCCCTGATACGATTGATAACTTAGCAAGTCCATATTGCTGCTAGTCCTATTGTTACGACCTTTCGTGTGCCTCCATCCTCCTGGTCCAGTTCAAAGCCTGAAATTGTTGCTTTGGCGAGACGCACACAAACGCAAATGACATTTATCTTTTGCGCTCGCGACGATTTGCTCAGTGAATGAGCTGAGCAAAATGTAAACAAATCCATTGGTTGTTCGTTGAGCACTGAGCTATTCGTTCATGAGCCGATGTGAACGGTTCATCTCTGACTTTTTTCTCAAAGGGTCCGTAAATAACTGTTATTTTTGGACAACGAAAAACGGTCAATAGTTTTTTGCTAGCTCTGATTTTTAATCATTGTGTGACCGAATAAACAACATAATGATGCAGAATGGTGAAAAAGCGTGCAGTCTTTGATGGCGGTAAAGAGAGTTCCTATTGCGGCTAAGCCTTAAATACAAATGTAGATCAGCATCGTGGCAGAGATAAGGCGGCGATCATCAAGCAGGTAAGTTAGGATGGGGTTCAGTTGCCACCCATACATTTCCTGAAGGTGGGCAGTTGCAAGCATTTAGACTGCTGCCACATGGTCAACTGGATCCGCAGCTTTAGTCGCCACGCTCCCTGCCCTAAGAGCGCGACCGGAGTGATTAAATCTTTACCCATCCCTGTAGTACAGCTGGTATCAAGGCACTACCAGGCCTAACGACCTGATGCATCACTGAGGGTTTGTCGCGTCATTAACGACAGGTAATGCATCACAGCGCTAGTCTAGTAGTGGTACGACTGGTAATGCAGGGTCGTACCGATCAGTAAGTTTTACAGACATTCCCATACAAAACTCGTTAAGCAAATACTTGACGGGTCGTTGGTCTTGTGACGAGTGCTCACTACGAAGTGTTTGAGAATTCATTAATGCCGCACCGGTGCAGCTGAACTGAAGGGATTGACAATGTCAGAATGAGGAGATCCCAGAATGAGGAGATGCTTATTAGTCAGTCACTTTGTTTTTCTAAATGGAAAAAATTACATTGGTATCTTCAGGAATACTGAGAGTAGAAATAAATCCTAAAATGTCCGAAAATGTGACTAGATTTTCATAAACAACTATTTCCAAAGAGAACTAGTTCCAAAAACTCTCACACTCTTTTTCCTTATTAATGAGAATACATTGGAGTCAGCAGTATACATGAGAGGAGAACCAGTTCTTAACAAGTACTGATAAGTCAGAATCATCAGATCTTAAAAAGTTTTGAAAAATATTTACAATTGAGAGTACTTGGTAATAATAGTTGATGCGATTCATCTCGATACCGACATGAGCAAATTGAATGAATGATTTGCAAGAGTTAGGAATAATACAATGCCGAAACTAGTAAGTCGCATGCAAGCAAAGCAGAGAAAAAAAACTGATATTATGACAAAATAAAGAAAATAATTGAGATAATTTGGAATAGTCGAATGCGACCAGTCCCGGCGGAGGCCAAATTAAAAGTGAGTTCTTATCTTACTTTATTCAGAGCTAAGCAAATTTGTAAAAATCAAAGCCTTCTAGTATAAATAAAGAATTGAATAAATATTAATTTGATTTAGTTCTAGAAAACTAAGTAGGCGATGTTTTAAGGGGGTAGTTGATTCCATTTTCAATTTGAAAAATTTTTATACGCTACAAAGTATATTAAGTTTGAGAAAAGTATGTTAGCCTAGATATAGGTTAGTACCTTCTGGACATATTTAGTAATGAGGATTCTTTATCGGTCCGCCAAAGGAATGGTACAGATCGAATGAACGATAGTCGTGTTATAAGGAAAACAAACAATTAAGGGCAGCGCTAGTCGCAACGGTGATTGGCAGCACTTCACAGGTACATAGTATTTTATAGTCGGGCTTGACCGACTTTCTTTCTTGCTATTTAATCCATCGTCGACAGACCCTACTTGGCCCTATCAAAGTGGCAGAAAACTCACGCATTACCGCACAAAAATCATCACCGAGACTGCATCCGCAGCAAAGTTTTGGATATGTTTTGCTGAAGTGTCTAAACTACTTTTTCTATACTGTTTGAGAGCGGGATCTGACAATGTAATGTGCGTAGTTTCAGAAATTTTTTATTTTTTATTTATTTCGCAAAACCTTTTTTCATTTTTTGATTAAGTAAAATCTAAAAATCTTCATTTGGTTTCATTCAGAGCAACGAGAAAATAATGGTAAATTTGAATAGTCGCGCCAATAGTACAGAAAAAGTACTCGATTAAGAGTACTCGGACAAGGCAGCGATCAGATTTTCTTAACAACCTTGCAGAGCGAATTCATTGACAGCTCTTTCAAGATGGCAATTCCCAGTTTCCGGAGACTAATCAGGGTATATAAGTCGGGTCAAAACCGCATTCGGACTCTTTGTCGAAAACGCTGCCCAGAAGTCACTTCATCCGAAAGCTGTTCAAACAAATATTTTCTAACCTCTCTGTGTAAGAGGCCATCATTGCATTTTTTTTACTGCAAAGCTTGGTTTATTCTAAAATCTCTAGAGGCAAGCATTGAATTAAATTTTGCCCGAGAAAGTCCACATATTGGTAAGCATTCGCACACCTTGAGGATGGCATAAGCCTCAGCTAAAACCCTAAACCAAATCTATTTTCTTTTGTGCAGAGTGTGGCAAAAGCCTTTGTGCTTCCTTCAAATGTTTTAAGAGGCTATGTTTGGTCTGCGTGTCACAGTTAAGAGCACCAAATCTCAGACGCAAAAGAGGTAAAGCACAGCAGGACAGCAGCGCTCAGCTCCCTGTTAATCAGTCGAACCTTTGCTCATGCTCTAAACGGCAGCATCCACATGGCGTGGAACTGATCAGTCTACAACCCATCTTTGGATGGCTAAAAAGTGATCAAAATAGTGTGCAACCCTCAAACAAATATTCGTCTCAGAAAACCCTCTCAAAATCGGGGAAAATTTTCAAGAAAAGCAATTTTTCGTTCATTTTTTTTTGGTTATATTTTTTTGTTCATTTAATATACGTATATACATATACCTATGTGAGGTTCAAGTGCAACAGGAGTGTGTGTCAAAAAGGCGTAAAATTGGACAGAACAAATTTTAAAAAGTTACCAAAATTCAAAAGTAATGGTGAAAGAACCAAATTGTTAAATAAAACCGAATTTAAGTGTTAGAAAGAAAAGAAGCAAATTGAAGCGAAGTAAAAAAGTGCAGTGAGAGAGAGGTTTAAGAGAAAAATTTGGAAGCAAAGAGAAAGTTGAAAAACTGGAAAAAAAATATTAAAATGTGGTTGTGCAAAAATTAAGAACATTTAAAACATTCCCCCCAAAAATAGCTATGAAAATACGTTGAAACCATCCACGCTCTTCGAGAAGGCCTTCATCGTAAGCTGCAGATTGGTTAGTCAAAAAATCAAATGTTTACTCTTAAAATTGCTCACACCAATCATTATAATCTCTCTTGATTTTTTTGATTTTGTCACCCCCGTTGTAACAAAGTGTAATTGTGTGCAAAAGTGGTATGTTGTTGTTGTTCAAGTGAAAACGCACAGAAGATAATGCAACAAAACATACAACTGTGCTTTCTTGTTTGCGCCAACCAACAACGGTGCGTCCTTTTTTTTGTTTTGGAACAAATAAACTGGCGAGCATATAGCTGATCGAAGCACAGTGGGACAAAATCTAAAAACAAGTGATGAAAAAATAAAAGTACATAAAGAAGTTAAAATCAAAGTTAATAATAATTAATTATAGTAAAATGCAAAACTAACTCATAAAACACATATCAATTATGTATGTACCTTTATTTGGAATACCTATATTCTATTTATGTACCTTTATTTGAAATGCATATATTTTATTTATTGAATAGATTTGAGATGCATTTAAAACAAGTTTCATAAAACAAAAAAAAAAAAAAAAGGAGAGTAAAGAAGAAAATTATTATGGTTTTAATGAAAAATGAAGAGAATTAAAATTTAAAGAAAAATAAAAAGTAACTCCAATTTCGCTGCCGAGCAGGTCGGACGTGTTTTTGTCGCGCTCCGGTATAAATCGTTGTAAAAGTGCTTAATTCGGTTGTTTAAATAAACTATTTCGACCCGCGATAAAAGACGCTGATGGACATTCAAGCGGAACAACCATCAAACTATAGTAGCTTAGAAACTATGTTTCTATATCATTATCATCATCATTATCATTATCATTATCATTATCATTATCATTATCATTATCATTATCATTATCATTATCATTATCATTATCATTATCATTATCATTATCATTATCATTATCATTATCATTATCATTATCATTATCATTATCATTATCATTATCATTATCGATTATCATTATCATTATCATTATCATTATCATTATCATTATCATTATCATTATCATTATCATTATCATTATCATTATCATTATCATTATCATTATCATTATCATTATCATTATCATTATCATTATCATTATCATTATCATTATCATTATCATTA
>JAEIFV010001346.1:0-30000 GCA_018904265.1 Lordiphosa collinella | reverse complement strand
AAGTTTGAATGGGAAAAATTTTATTTTTCATCCGATTGACTTCAAATTCGGGTTGTAAGGACTGTAAATGAAATAAATTGAAATGATTTTCCGATGCTGGAAAATTCGACCGTAGGGTCGGAAAATTCCAGGAAAAGCGTCGGAAAAGTTTGCATTGGAACAAATTTTATTTTTCATCCGATTGACATCAAATTCGGGTTGTAAGGACTGTAAATGAAATAAATGAAATGTGATTTTCGGATGCTGGAAAATTCGACCGTAGGGTCGGAAAATTCCAGGAAAAGCGTCGGGAAAGTTTGCATTGGGGAAAATTTTTTTTTTTCATCCTATTGACCTGACTCTGGTTTTGTAAGCGAAGTATACGAAATAATTGGACACGTTTTTCCCGATTTCAGAAAATCTGCCCGCAAGAAAATACCCGGAAAATCTATTATTCTTCGGATTGATTTGAAATTCTGTTTGTAAGGATAGTAAGTGAAATGAATTGAAATGTGATTTTTCAATGATGGGAAATTGCGAAAATTCCCGGAAAGCGTCGGAAAAGTCTGAATGGTGAGAATTTTATTTGTCGACCGATTGACTTCAATTTCGGTTTGTAAGCAAAGTATGATAAATAATTGGACACGTTTTTTCCCGATTTCAGAAAATCTGCGCGCAAGGAAAATTCCCGGGAAATTCGATATGCAAAATCGTTTTTTTCATCCGATTGACTTGAAAGTCGGTTTGTAAGGATAGTAAGTGATATAATTTGTAATGTTATTTTCTGAAGTTGGAAAAATTTGACCTTAGCGTCGGAAAACTCAGCAGACAAAAACCTATTTTCATACGATTGGCTTTAAACTTGGTTTGAAGGGATAGCATAAGAAATAACGAAATAACAGTAACTCGGGCTGCCGTTTTTCATTGTACTGGCTGTGTGTGGGACCTGGACCTCGACCTGGAGCTGGCACTGGAAGTTCAGTACAAGTCCATCGACTCCGTTGTAGAGTCGAGGATGCAGTTCACTACCAGGTCGAGTTCCTTAACGCTCAAAACCCACCAGGGCTTCCATTACATATCCTCAATCTTAAGGTTGGAGCGCCCATAATGTTGTTACGAAATCTTAATCCACCAAAATTATGCAACGGTACAAGATTACAAGTGAAAGCTCTTCACACCTATGTTATTGAAGCCACAGTTTTTACTGGTTGTGCTAAAGGGGGAGACGGTTTTTATACCAAGAATACCACTAATACCTTCAAAACCTACCATATCAGTTTAAGAGACTGCAATTTCCCATTAAAGTCTGCTTTGCTATGACAATCAATAAGTCACAGGGACAGACATTAAAGTTAGCTGGATTAGATCTTAGAGAGATTGCTTTTCTCATGATCTATGTGGCCTGTTCAAGAGTTAGCCTGCTAGCAGTCTAATGATTCTTGCACCCGAGGGCAAATCAAAAAATATTGGATACATTGAGGTTTTGCAACAAAAATAGTAAAATATGTTACTTATATATTGTTTAGTTGTACTTTAGTTTGTGTAACATTCTTCTAAAGAGGCAAACTCTTGCCCGAATTAGTGGATCAGGACTAATGGGGATTAACCACTATAAAAAATGCGCCAAATCCTCTACCTCAGCGGTGGTGTGGAAATGAGGGACAAATAGGAATGTTATTGTTGATAATTTTAAAAATATTACTATCTTAATGATCAGTGTGTTTCCAATGGCTATCCAAGATGGCAAGACAGGATATTTAAGAAACAGTTTCTCATTATTTTAAATCAGAATAAACGTTAACAAATTGGCATATGAAAAACCAATTTCGTCAGATTTTAAAAATGTTCTTATTCTCTTTGCCCGGAATGCTATTATTTGATGTTTTGCTTGGATCACTTTACTGTTATTAATTAATTTCGTCCGATCGTTTTTAATTTTTGGTTTAGTATTTACTGAAAAATGGAAAATGTAATAAATCTAACTAAAAGCAAAGCTACAGACTTGACTTGAAATTCGGGTTATAAAGACTGTAAATGAAATGAATTGAAATGTGATTTTCCGATGCTGGAAAATTCGACCGTAGGTCGGGAAAATTCCAGGAAAAGCGTCGGATTGGGAAAAATTTTTTTTTTTCATCCTATTGACTTGAAACTGGGTTTGTAAGCGAAGTATTACGAAATAATTGGACACGATTTTTCCCGATTTCGGAAAATCTGCCCGCAAGGAAAATACCAGGGAAATTCGATATGCCAAAATCCATTATTCATCGGATTGATTTGAAATTCTGGTTGTAAGGATAGTAAGGGGAAATGAATTGAAATGTGATTTTTTAATGATGGGAAATTGAAAAATTCCCCGGAAAGCGTCGGAAAAGTCTGTATGGTGAGAATTTTATTTGTAGTCCGATTGACTTGAATTTCGGTTTGAAAGCAAAGTATGATAAATAATTGGACACGTATTTTCCGATTTCGAAAAAATCTGCGCGCAAGGAAAATTCCCGGGAAATCCGATATGCAAAATCGTCTTTTTTCATCCGATTGACTTGAAAGTCGGTTTGTAAGGATATTAAGTGATATAATTTGTAATGTTATTTTCTGAAGTTAGAAAAATTTGACCATAGGGTCGGAAAACTCAGCAGACTAAAACCTATTTTCATATGATTGGCTTTAAACTTGGTTTGTAGGGATAGTATCAGAAATAACGAAATAACAGTAGCTCGGGCTGCCGTTTTTCATTGTACTGGCTGTGTGCGGGACCTGGACTGACCTGGAGCTGGCACTGGACCTGGACGTAGAAGTGGACGTGGACCTGAAAGTGGCCATTGAGGTGGCCATGGAGGTAACCATGGAGGTGGCCATGGAGGTGGCCATGGTGGTGGCCATGGAGGTGGCCATGGAGGCGGCCATGGAGGTGGACCTGTAGGTGGACATGGAGGTGGAAAATGGTCCAAAAACCGCAATATTTGCAAAATTCTTTATCTCGGTGAAACTTTGGGGATTGGCTAGACGCTTGCCCGGAAGGTTTTTAAGCAGAAGAAATGGGCGGAAAATGGTGCACAATCTGCGAAATTTGAAAAGTTATTGGGGGAATTTCCCCGACCCTACGGTCAGAATTTTCCGGCATCGAAAATCACATTTCAATTTTATTCACTACTGTCCTTACAAAACCGATTTTCAAGTCAATCGTATGAAAATAAAAATTTACCCCCTTACAAACTTTTCCGACGCTTTTTCGGGAATTTCCGACCCTACGGTCGAATTTTCCAGCATCGAAAAATCACATTTCAATTTGTTTCACTCTTACTGTCCTTACAAACCGAATTTGAAGTCAATCGGATGAAAAAATAAAAAATTTTTCCCATTCAAACTTTCCGGACGCTTTTCCGGGAATTTTCAGATCTTACGGTGGAATTTTCTAAGATCGGAAAATCGCATTTCATTTATTTCACTTACTGTCCTCACAAAACCGAATTTCAAGTCAATCGGATGAAAAATAAAAATTTACTCATATACACTTTTCCGACGTTTTTTTCGGGAGCTTTCCCGACCCTACAGTCGAATTTTCCAGCATCGGAAATCACATTTCAATTTAATTCACTTACTGTCTTTACAAACCAAATTTCAAGTCAATACGATGAAAAATAGATTTTTGCATATCGAATTCTCCTAGACTTTTCCTTGTGGGCGGATTTTCCGAAATCAGGAAAACACGTGTCCAATTATTTCGCATACTTTGCTTACAAACCGAGTTTCAACACCAATCGGATGAAAAATAAATTTTCCCATAGAAACTTTTCGGACGCTTTTTCGGGAATTTCCCGACCCTAAGGACAAATTTTATTCACAGGTGGAATTTTCACACACATCACACAGCCTAAACGGTAAGAGATAGAAGGCTGAAATTTGGACAGGAGTTTTCGTTATGTGGGAAAGTGCGTACTAAGACGGGGTTTTGGAAAATTCCACCTGGAAAAGCGTCGGAAAAGTTTGTATGGGGAAAATTTTTTTTCATCCTATTACTTGAAACTGGGTTTGTAAGCGAAAATGAAAAATAGGATTTTAGCATATCAAGTTTTCTATATATATAAAAAAAAGTTTGTCCTGACTGACTGACTGACTGATTGGCAATCATCACACAGCCTAAACGGTAAGAGATAGAAGGCTGAAATTTGGACAGGAGTTTCGTTATGTGGGGAAAGTGCGTACTAAGACGGGGTTTTGGAAAATTCCACCTGGAAAAGCGTCGGAAAAGTTTGTATGGGGAAAATTTTTTTCATCCTATTGACTTGAAAACTGGGTTCTTGTAAGCGAAAATGGAAAAATAGGAATTTTAGCATCAAGTTTTCCGGGGATTTTCCTTGTGGGCGGATTTTCGAAATCGGGAAAACACGTGTCCAATTATTTCGCATACTTTGCTTATATAAAAAAGTTTGTCCTGACTGACCGACTGACTGATTGGCAATCATCGCACAGCCTAAACGGTAAGAGATAGAAGGCTGAAATTTGGACAGGAGTTTCGTTATGTGGGGAAAGTGCGTACTAAGACGGGGTTTTGGAAAATTCCAACTGGAAAAGCGTCGGAAAAGTTTGTATGGGGAAAATTTTTTTTCATCCTATTGACTTGAAAAGCTGGGGTTGTAAGCAAAGTATGCGAAATAATTGGACACGTGTTTTCCCGATTTCGGAAAATCCGCCCACAAGGAAAATCCCCGGAAAACTTGATATGCTAAAAATCCTATTTTTCATTTTCGCTTACAAACCCAGTTTCAAGTCAATAGGATGAAAAAAATTTCCCAATGCCCTCCCGACGCTTTTCCTGGAATTTTCCGACCCTACGGTCGAATTTTCCAGCATCGGAAAATCACATTTCAATTTATTTCATTTACAGTCTTTACAACCCGAATTTGATGTCAATCGGATGAAAAATAAAATTTGTTCCAATGCAAACTTTTTCCGACGCTTTTCCTGGAATTTTCCGACCCTACGGTCGAATTTTCCAGCATCGGAAAATCACATTTCAATTTATTTCATTTACAGTCTTTACAACCCGAATTTGGAAGTCAATCGGATGAAAAATAAAAATTTTCCCATTCAAACTTTCCGGACGCTTTTCCGAATTTTCAGATTCTACGGTTGAATTTTCAACATCGGAAAATCGCATTTCATTTTATTTCCTTACTGTCCTCACAAACCGAATTTCAAGTCAATCGGATGAAAAATACAAATTTACTCATATACACTTTTCCGACGTTTTTTCGGGACTTTCCCGACCCTACGGTCGAATTTTCCAACATCGGAAAATCACATTTCAATTTATTTCATTTACAGTCTTTACAAACCAAATTTCAAGTCAATACGATGAAAAATAGATTTTTGCATATCAATATTTCTGGAAGACTTTTCCTTGTGGGCGGATTTTCGAAATCAGGAAAACACGAGTCAATAATTTTGCATACTGTGCTTACAAACCGAATTTCAAGTCAATCGGATGAAAAATAAAAATTTACTCATATACACTTTTCCGACGTTTTTTCGGGACTTTCCCGACCCTACGGTCGAATTTTCCAGCACCGGAAAATCACAATTCAATTTAATTCACTTACTGTCTTTACAAACCAAATTTCAAGTCAATACGATGAAAAATAGATTTTTGCATATCGAATTCTCCGAGACTTTCCTTGTGGGCGGATTTTCCGAAATCAGGAAAACACGAGTCCAATAATTTTGCATACTGTGCTTACAAACCGAATTTCAAAGTCAATCGGATGAAAAATAAAAATTTACTCATATACTACACTTTTCCGACGTTTTTTCGGGACTTTTCCGACCCTACGGTCGAATTTTCCAGCACCGGAAAATCACAATTCAATTTAATTCACTTACTGTCCTCACAAGTCGAATATTTCAATTTTATTCACTTGCTGTCCTTACAAATCGAATTTCAAGTCAATCGGATGAAAAAAAGGTTTTTGGCATATCGAATTTTCCAAGAATTTTCCTTGTGGGCGGATTTTCCGAAATCGGGAAAACACGTGTCCAATTATTTCGCATACTTTGCTTACAAACCGGGTTTCTACACAATCGGATGAAAAATAAATTTTCCCATAGAAACTTTTTCGGACGCTTTTCCGGGAATTTCCCGACCCTAAGGGACAAATTTTATTCACAGGTGGAATTTTCCAAACCCCCGTCTTAGTGCACTTTCCCCACATAACGAAACTCCTGTCCAAATTTCAGCCTTCTATCTCTTACCGTTTGAGCTGTGTGATGATTGCCAATCAGTCAGTCAGTCAGTCAGGACAAACTTTTTTTTATATACTCGTAGAAGAAGTAGAAGAAATGGTGCTCAAGCCTCGATATTTGGCAAATTTTTGATTTCAGTGAAACTTAGTGGAATGGTGGACGCTTGCCCTGGAAGCTTTCTAAGTTGAAGAAATGGGCGGAAAATGCTGCACAATCCGCGAAATTTGAAAAATTATAGCGTTCATCCGACTGCAAAGCAACTTTGAGGAATGGTAGGAGAATTGGTGGGAAATGTCCCAAAATTTGTATTCAAGGCCAATCCTTATTTTTGGGCCCATCTTTTATTAAATTGGGTTTGTAAGCTTTAAATTTTAGAAGACCACCAAAGATCGGAAAATGTCAGGAGAGACTTTTTTTAACCGCGGGCGGGGCATATGAGTTAATCTCTGCTTTGAGCCGATGTACGTAAGATACGGTCAAATATTTTCCAATTTGTGAAACTCACCCCAAGACGGAAAAGAAAACGGTAAGAGATAGAAGGCTGAAATTTGGACAGGAGTTTCGTTATGTGGGGAAAGTGCGTACTAAGACGGGGTTTTGGAAAATTCCACCTGTGAATAAAATTTGTCCTTAGGGTCGGGAAATTCCCGGAAAAGCGTCCGAAAAGTTTCTATGGGAAAATTTATTTTTTCATCCGATTGTGTTGAAACTCGGTTTGTAAGCAAAGTATGCGAAATAATTGGTTCCACGTGTTTTCCTGATTTCGGAAAAATCCGCCCACAAGGAAAAGTCTAGAGAATTCGATATGCAAAAATCTATTTTTTCATCGTATTGACTTGAATTTGGTTTGTAAAGACAGTAAGTGAATTAAATTGAAATGTGATTTTCCGATGCTGGAAATTCGAACCGTAGGGTCGGGAAAGTCCCGAAAAAACGTCGGAAAAGTGTATATGAGTGGATTTTTATTTTTCATCCGGTTGACTTGAAATTCGGTTTGTGAGGACAGTAAGTGAAATAAAATGAAATGCGATTTTCCGATGTTAGAAAATTCAACCGTAGGATCTGAAAATTCCCGGAAGCGTCCGGAAAGTTTGAATGGGAAAAAATTTTATTTACTTGGACCAGATGCCTTCCTTGATCTTTTGAGTTCTGGTCACATAAAATCAACAAAGAGCCCTACAGTGCAGAACACTGTATTTGGCTGGGTAGTGGCAGGGCGGCTTAAATCAACAATATCGCTACCATCCACTGCGACTGCATTCATAAGCGCGCTGCAAGGTTCTGACTGGCTGGATCTTATGTTTCGAAAGTTTTGGGAGTTGGAAAACATGCCAAATCGAGAAAACTCTCGTTTGTATACCCCAGAACAAGAACTTTGCGAGATCGTTCGTTGTGAACGTCGGCAGATTACCCTCGGTTCGGTTACAAGTCGCATTGCCTTTCAAATCATCACCAAACTGTCTCGGCCTGTCATTTGAAACAGCAAGGCGTCGGTTTCAATCCTTAAAACGAAGATTGGCAAATCAAGAGGACGTACGAAAAATGTACATTGCATTCATGAAGGAATATATCTCCTTAGGCCATACTGTCTTACAAACCGAATTTCAAGTAAATCGGATGAAAATTAGATTTTTCCCATTCAAACTTTCCGGACGCTTTTCCGGGAATTTTCCTTGTGGACGTGTGGATTGTCCAATGGTTTCGCATACTATGCTTACAAACCGAATTTCAAGTCAATCGGATGACAAATGAAATTTTCGCCATACGCTCTTTTTCCGACGCTTTTTTGGGGGAATTTCCCGACCCTACGTTCAAATTTTCCGGCATCGGAAAATCACATTTCAATTTTATTCACTTACTGTCCTTATTTTACACTTCGCTTCAAGTCAATCGAATGAAAAATTATCCATACAAACTTTTTCGACGCTTTTTTTCCGGGATTTTTCGACCCTACTGTCGAATTTTTCAACTTCGAAAAATCGCACTTCAATTTAGTTCACTTACTGTTTTTCACAAACCAAATTTCAAGTCAATCGGATGACAAATAAAAATTTTCCCATACAAACTTTCCTACGCTTTTCGGGAATTTCCCAACCCTACGGTCGAGTTTTCAAGCGTCGAAAAATCGCATTTCAATTTACTTCACTTACAGTCCTTACAAACCGAATTTCAAGTTAATCGGATGAAAAATAAAATTTTCCCCATACAAAGTTTTCCGACGCTTTTCCGGGTGGATTTTCCAAAACCCAGTCTTAGTACGCACTTTCACCACATAAGCTAGCTTTTTTAACCGATAAGAGTATCAGATTTTCTTTTCCGACTTGGGGGTGGATTTCACAAATCGGAAAATATTTGTCCGTATCTTACATACATCGGCTGAAAGCAGAGATTAACTCTTCTGCCCTTCGCGGTTATAAAAAAGTCTCTCCTGACATTTCCGATCTTGGTGGTGAACTTTCCAAATTTAAAGCTTACAAACACATTTTATAAAGATCGGCCAACAAATAACATTTTCTACCAACTCTCCAACCATTCTTCAAGTTGCATTGCATCCGGATGAACGCTATAACTTTTCAAATTTCGCAGATTGTGCACCATTTTCCGCCCATTTCTTCTGCTTAAAAACCTTCCGGGCAAGCGTCTAGCCAATCCCCAAAGTTTCACCGAGATTAAGAATATTGCAAATATTGCGGTTTTGGACCATTTTTCCTCCATGTCCACCTCCATGGACACCTCCATGGCCACCTCCATGGCCACCTCCATGGCCACCTCCATGGCCACCTCCATGGCCACCTCCATGGCCACCTCCATGGCCACCTCCATAGCCACCACCATGGACACCTTCATGGCCACCTCCATGGCCACCTCCATGGCCACCTCCATGGACACCTCCACGGCCACCTCCATGGTTTTCGCTATAATGGCCACCTTCAATACTGGGTCCACGTCCACTTCCACTTCCAGGTCCAGTGCCAGCTCCAGGGTCGAGGTCCAGGCCACACAGCCAGTACAATGAAAAACGGCAGCCCGAGTTACTGTTATTTCGTTATTTCTACACTATCCCCTTCAAACCAAGTTTAAAGCCAATCGTATGAAAATAGGTTTTTGGTCTGCTGAGTTTTCGACGCTAAGGTCAAATTTTCCAACTTCAGAAAATAACATTACAATTATATCACTTACTATCCTTACAAACCGACTTTCAAGTCAATCGGATGAAAAAAACGATTTTGCATATCGAATTTCCCGGGAATTTTCCCTGCGCGCAGATTTTCTGAAATCGGGAAAAAACGTGTCCAATTATTTCGTATACTTCGTATTTGTATGGGAAAATTTTTATTTGTCATCCGATTGACTTGAAATTTGGTTTGTGAAAACAGTAAGTGATCTAAATTGAAGTGCGATTTTTCGAAGTTGAAAAATTCGACAGTAGGGTCGAAAAAATCCCGGAAAAGCGTCGAAAAAGTTTGTATGGATAATTTTTCATTCGATTGACTTGAAGCGAAGTGTAGGAAATAAGGACAGTAAGTGAATAAAATTGAAATGTGATTTTCCGATGCCGGAAAATTTGACCGTAGGGTCGGGAAATTCCCCCAAAAAGCGTCGGAAAAGTGTGTATGGGGAAAATTTCATTTGTCATCCGATTGACTTGAAATTCAGTTTGTAAGCATAGTATGCGAAATAATGACACAATCCACAGTCCACAAGGAAAATTCCGGAAAAGCGTCCGGAAAGTTTGAATGGGAAAAATCTAATTTTCATCCGATTTACTTGAAATTCGGTTTGTAAGGACAGTATGGCCTAAGGAGATATATTCCTTCATGAATGCAATGTACATTTCTCGTACGTCCTCTTGATTTGCCAATCTTCGTTTTAAGGATTGAAACCGACGCCTTGCTGTTTCAAATGACAGGCCGAGACAGTTTGGTGATGATTTGAAAGGCAATGCGACTTGTAACCGAACCGAGGGTAATCTGCCGACGTTCACAACGAACGATTTCTCGCAAAGTTCTTGTTCTGGGGTATAAAAAGAAAGTTAAAATTTCTCGATTTGGCATGTTTTCCAACTCCCAAAAACTTTCGAAACATAAGATCCAGCCAGTCAGAACCTTGAAGCGCGCTTATGAATGCAGTCGCAGTGGATGGTAGCGATATTGCTGATTTAAGCCGCCCTGCCACTACCCAGCCAAATACAGTGTTCTGCACTGTAGGGGCTTCTTTTGTTGATTTTATGTGACCAGAACTCAAAAGATCAAGGAAGGCATCTGGTCCAAGTAGTATATCTACTTTCTGTGGCGTAAAGATGTGCGGGTCAGCAAGCTGTAAGCTCTCTGGAACTTTCCATTCTGATGCCGATATGACTTTTTCAGGATGGTATGACGAAATCGACTTCAACAAACTAAATTCGCAACTCCTTTCAAATGAATTGATCCGCGACCCAACTAAAGATTGAACAACATATTGTGTCGAATGCAATGTACATCAAACCAAGTTTAAAGCCAATCGTATGAAAATAGGTTTTTGTCTGCTGAGTTTTCCGACGCTAAGGTCAAATTTTCCAACTTCAGAAAAATAACATTACAAATTATATCACTTACTATCCTTACAAACCGACTTTCAAGTCAATCGGATGAAAAAAACGATTTTGCATATCGAATTTCCCGGGATTTTCCTTGCGCGCAGATTTTTCGGAATCGGGGAAAAACGTGTCCAATTATTTCGTATACTTCGCTTACAAACCCAGTTTCAAGTCAATAGGATAAAAAAATTTTTTTCCAATGCAAACTTTTCCGACGCTTTTCCTGGAATTTTCCGACCCTACGGTCGAATTTTCCAAAACAAAAATCCAATTTCATTTCATTTACAGTCCTTACAACCCGAATTTGAAGTCAATCGGATGAAAAATAAAATTTTTCCCATTAAACTTTCCGGACGCTTTTCCGGGAATTTTTTCAGATCCTACGGTTGAATTTTCTAACATCGGAAAATCGCATTTCATTTTATTTCACTTACTGTCCTCACAAACCGACTTTCCAAGTTAATCGGATCAAAAACATAATTTTCCCCATACAAACTTTTGAGACGCTTTTCCAGAAATTTTCCGACCCTACGGTTCGATTTTTCCAACAACGAAAAATGGCATCTCAATTTATTTCACTTACTATCCTTACAAACCGAATTTCAAGTCAATCGGATGGAAAAGAGATTTTTGCATATCGAATTTTCCAAGAATTTTCCCTGTGGCGGATTTTCCGAAATCGGGAAAACACGTGTCCAATTATTTCGCATACTTTGCTTACAAACCGGTTTAGTTTCAACACAATCGGATGAAAAAATAAATTTTCCCATTGAAACTTTTCGGACGCTTTTCAGGGAATTTTCCGACCCTAAGGTCAAATTTTCCAACATCGGAAAATGGCATCTCAATTTATTTGACTTACTATCCTTACAAACCGAATTTCAAGTCAATCGGATGGAAAATAGATTTTTGCATATCGAATTTTCCAAGAATTTTCCTTGTGGGCGGATTTTCCGAAATCGGGAAAACACGTGTTCAATTATTTCGCATACTTTGCTTACAAACCGAGTTTCAACACAATCGGATGAAAAATAAATTTTCCCATAGAAACTTTTCGGACGCTTTTCCGGGAATTTTCCGACCCTAAGGTCAAATTTTCCAACATCGGAAAATGGCATCTCAATTTATTTCACTTACTATCCTCACAAACCGAATTTCAAGTCAATCGGATGGAAAATAGATTTTTTGCATATCGAATTTTCCGAGAATTTTCCTTGTGGGCCGATACAGTGCAGAACACTGTATTTGGCTGGAGTAGTGGCAGGGCGGCTTAAGTCAACAATATCGCTACCATCCACTGCGACTGCATTCATAAGCGCGCGCTGCAAGGTTCTGACTGGCTGGATCTTATGTTTCGAAAGTTTTGGGAGTTGGAAAACATGCCAAATCGAGAAAACTTTCGTTTGTATACCCCAGAACAAAGAACTTTGCGAGAAATCGTTCGTTGTGAACGTCGGCAGATTACCCTCGGTTCGGTTACAAGTCGCATTGCCTTTCAAAAGTCATATCGGCATCAGAATGGAAAGTTCCAGAGAGCTTACAGCTTGCTGACCCGCACATCTTTACGCCACAGAAAGTAGATATACTACTTGGACCAGATGCCTTCCTTGATCTTTTGAGTTCTGGTCACATAAAATCAACAAAAGAAGCCCCTACAGTGCAGAACACTGTATTTGGCTGGGTAGTGGCAGGGCGGCTTAAATCAACAATATCGCTACCATCCACTGCGACTGCATTCATAAGCGCGCTGCAAGGTTCTGACTGGCTGGATCTTATGTTTCGAAAGTTTTGGGAGTTGGAAAACATGCCAAATCGAGAAAACTCTCGTTTGTATACCCCAGAACAAGAACTTTGCGAGAAATCGTTCGTTGTGAACGTCGGCAGATTACCCTCGGTTCGGTTACAAGTCGAATTGCCTTTCAAATCATCACCAAAACTGTCTCGGCCTGTCATTTGAAACAGCAAGGCGTCGGTTTCAATCCTTAAAACGAAGATTGGCAAATCAAGAGGACGTACGAGAAATGTACATTGCATTCATGAAGGAATATATCTCCTTAGGCCATACTGTCCTTACAAACCGAATTTCAAGTAAATCGGATGAAAATTAGATTTTTCCATTCAAACTTTCCGGACGCTTTTCCGGGAATTTTCCTTGTGGTCAATCTTCCTTCAAGTCAATCGGATGACAAATGAAATTTTCCCCCATACACACTTTTCCGACGCTTTTTGGGGGAATTCCCGACCCTACGGTCAAATTTTCCGGCATCGGAAAATCACATATTTCAATTTTATTCACTTACTGTCCTTATTTCCTACACTTCGCTTCAAGTCAATCGAATGAAAAATTATCCATACAAACTTTTTCGACGCTTTTCCGGGATTTTTTCGACCCTACTGTCGAATTTTTCAACTTCGAAAAATCGCACTTCAATTTAGTTCACTTACTGTTTTCACAAACCAAATTTCAAGTCAATCGGATGACAAATAAAAATTTTCCCATACAAACTTTCCTACGCTTTTCCGGGAATTTCCCAACCCTACGGTCGAGTTTTCAAGCGTCGAAAAAATCGCATTTCAATTTACCTCACTTACAGTCCTTACAAACCGAATTTCAAGTTAATCGGATGAAAAATAAAATTTTCCCCATACAAAGTTTTCCGACGCTTTTCCGGGTGGATTTTCCAAAACCCAGTCTTAGTACGCACTTTCACCACATAGGAAACTCCTGTCCAAATTTCAGCCCTCTTGCTCTTACCGTTTAGGCTGTGCGACGGTCACCAGTCAGTCAGTCAGTCAGCTTAAACAGTTTTATATATAGACTAGCAAATATCCCGGCTTGCTTCGCTGCGCCGCCGTCAGTTAAGCTATTTTAACCGATAAGAGTATCAGATTTTCTTTTTCCGACTTGGGGGTGGATTTCACAAATCGGAAAAGAAAATCTGTTATCCGATTGACTTGAAATTCGGTTTGTGAGGACAGTAAGTGAAATAAAATGAAATGCGATTTTCCGATGTTAGAAAATTCAACCGTAGGATTGACTTGAAATTCGGTTTGTAAGCACGTATGCAAAATTATTGGACTCGTGTTTTCCTGATTTCGGAAAATCCGCCCACAAGGAAAAGTCTCGGAGAATTCGATATGCAAAAATCTATTTTTCATCGTATTGACTTGAAATTTGGTTTGTAAAGACAGTAAGTGAATTAAATTGAAATGTGATTTTCGATGCTGGAAAATTCGACCGTAAGGTCAGGAAGTCCCGAAAAACGTCGGAAAAGTGTATATGAGTAAATTTTTTATTTTTCATCCGATTGACTTGAGAATCGGTTTGTGAGGACAGTAAGTGAAATAAAATGAAATGCGATTTTCCGATGTTAGAAAATTCAACCGTAGGATTGACTTGAAATTCGGTTTGTAAGCACAGTATGCAAAATTATTGGACTCGTGTTTTCCTGATTTCGGAAAATCCGCCCACATGGAAAGTCTCGGAGAATTCGGTATGCAAAAATCTATTTTCATCGTATTGACTTGAAATTTGGTTTGTAAAGACAGTAAGTGAATTAAATTGAAATGTGATTTTCCGATGCTGGAAGAATTCGACTGTAGGGTCGGGAAAGTCCCGAAAAAAACGTCGGAAAAGTGTATATGAGTAAATTTTTATTTTTCATCCGATTGACTTGAAATTCGGTTTGTGAGGACAGTAAGTGAAATAAAATGAAATGCGATTTTCCGATGTTAGAAAATTCAACCGTAGGATCTGAAAATTCCCGGAAAAGCGTCCGGAAAGTTTGAATGGGAAAAATTTTATTTTTCATCCGATTGACTTCAAATTCGGGTTGTAAGGACTGTAAATGAAATAAATTGAAATGTGATTTTCCGATGCTGGAAAATTCGACCGTAGGTCGGAAAATTCCAGGAAAAGCGTCGGAAAAGTTTGCATTGGAACAAATTTTTTTCATCCTATTTGACTTGAAACTGGGTTTGTAAGCGAAGTATACGAAATAATTGGACACGTTTTTCCCGATTTCAGAAAATCTGCCAAAGAAAATACCCGGAAAATCTATTATTCATCGGATTGATTTGAAATTCTGTTTGTAAGGATAGTAAGTGAAATGAATTGAAATGTGATTTTTTCAATGATGGGAAATTGGAAAATTCCCCGGAAAAAGCGTCGGAAAAGTCTGAATGGTGAGAATTTTATTTGTTGTCCGATTGACTTCAATTTCGGTTTGTAAGCAAAGTATGATAAATAATTGGACACATTTTCCCCGATTTCAGAAAATCTGCGCGCAAGGAAAATTCCCGGAAATTCGATATGCAAAATCGTTTTTTCATCCGATTGACTTGAAAGTCGGTTTTGTAAGGATAGTAAGTGATATAATTTGTAATGTTATTTTCTGAAGTTGGAAAATTTGACCTTAGCGTCGGAAAACTCAGCAGACAAAAAACTGTTTTCATACGATTGGCTTTAAACTTGGTTTGAAGGGATAGTATAAGAAATAACGAAATAACAGTAACTCGGGCTGCCGTTTTTCATTGTACTGGCTGTGTGCGGGACCTGGACCTCGACCTGGAGCTGGCACTGGAAGTTCAGTACAAGTCCATCGACTCCGTTGTGGAAGTCGAGGATGCAGTTCACTACCAGGTCGAGTTCCTTAACGCCCAAAACCCACCAGGGCTTCCATTACATATCCTCAATCTTAAGGTTGGAGCGCCCATAATGTTTTTGCGAAATCTTAATCCACCAAAATTATGCAACGGTACAAGATTACAAGTGAAAGCTCTTCACACCTATGTTATTGAAGCCACAGTTTTTACCGGTTGTGCTAAAGGGAGACGGTTTTTATACCAAGAATACCACTAATACCTTCAAACCTACCATATCAGTTTAAGAGACTGCAATTTCCCATTAAAGTCTGCTTTGCTATGACAATCAATAAGTCACAGGGACAGACATTAAAGTTAGCTGGATTAGATCTTAGAGAGGATTGCTTTTCTCATGGGCAATTTTATGTGGCCTGTTCAAGAGTTAGCTCCAATGATTCTTGCACCGAGGGCAAATCAAAAAATATTGTATACATTGAGGTTTTGCAACAAAAATAGTAAAATATGTTACTTATATATTGTTTAGTTGTACTTTAGTTTGTGTAACATTCTTCTAAAGAGGCAAACTCTTGCCCGAATTAGTGGACTAGGCCTAATGGGGATTAGCCACTATAAAAAAAACGCGCCAAATCCTCTACCTCAGCGGTGGTCTTAATGATCAGTGTGTTTCCAATGGCTATCCGAGATGGCAAGACAGGATATTTAAGAAACAGTTTCTCATTATTTTTAAATCAGAATAAACGTTAACAAATTGGCATATGAAAAACCAATTTCGTCGATTTTAAAAATGTTCTTATTCTCTTTGCCGGGAATGCTATTATTTGATGTTTTGCTTGGATCACTTTACTGTTATTAATTAATTTCGTCCGATCGTTTTTAATTTTTGGTTTAGTATTTACTGAAAATGGAAAATGTAATAAATCTAACTTAAAGCAAAGCTACAGACTTGACTTGAAATTCGGGTTATAAAGACTGTAAATGAAATGAATTGAAATGTGATTTTCCGATGCTGGAAAATTCGACCGTAGGGTCGGAAAATTCCAGGAAAAGCGTCGGATTGGGAAAATTTTTTTTTTCATCCTATTGACTTGAAACTGGGTTTGTAAGCGAAGTATACGAAATAATTGGACACGATTTTTCCCGATTTCGGAAAATCTGCCCGCAAAGGAAAATACCAGGAAATTCGATATGCCAAAATCTATTATTCATCGGATTGATTTGAAATTCTGGTTGTAAGGATAGTAAGTGAAATGAATTGAAATGTGATTTTTTAATGATGGGAAATTGAAAAATTCCCGGAAAAGCGTCGGAAAAGTCTGTATGGTGAGAATTTTATTTGTAGTCCGATTGACTTGAATTTCGGTTTGAAAACAAAGTATGATAAATAATTGGACACGTATTTTCCCGATTTCGAAAAATCTGCGCGCAAGGAAAAATTCCTGGAAATCCGATATACAAAATCGTCTTTTTTCATCCGATTGACTTGAAAGTCGGTTTGTAAGGATAGTAAGTGATATAATTTGTAATGTTATTTTCTGAAGTTAGAAAATTTGACCATAGGGTCGGAAAACTCAGCAGACTAAAACCTATTTTCATATGATTGGCTTTAAACTTGGTTTGTAAGGATAGTATAAGAAATAACGAAATAACAGTAGCTCGGGCTGCCGTTTTTCATTGTACTGGCTGTGTGCGGGACCTGGACTTCGACCTGGAGCTGGCACTGGACCTGGACGTGGAAGTGGACGTGGACCTGAAGTGGCCATTGAGGTGGCCATGGAGGTAACCATGGAGGTGGCCGTAGAGGTGTCCATGGAGGTGGCCATGGATGTGGCCATGGAGGTGGCCATGGTGGTGGCTATGGAGGTGGCCATGGAGGTGTCCATGGAGGTGGCTATGGAGGTGGCCATGGAGGTGGCCATGGAGGTGGCCATGAAGGTGGCTATGGAGGTGGACATGGAGGTGGAAAATGGTCCAAAAACCGCAATATTTGCAAAATTCTTAATCTCGGTAAAACTTTGGGGATTGGCTAGACGCTTGCCCGGAAGGTTTTTAAGCAGAAGAAATGGGCGGAAAATGGTGCACAATCTGCGAAATTTGAAAAGTTATAGCGTTCATCCGGATGCAATGCAACTTTGAAGAATGGTTTGGAGAATTGGTAGAAAATGTTATTTGTTGGCCGATCTTTATCAAATTGTGTTTGTAAGCTTTAAATTCTAAAAGTTCACCACCAAGATCGGAAATGTCAGGAGAGACTTTATTTTTAACCGCGAAAAGTTTGTATGGATAATTTTTCATTCGATTGACTTGAAGCGAAGTGTAGGAAATAATTACGTATTTTCCATTTCGGAAAATCTCCGCCCGCAAGGAAAATTCTCGGGAAATTCAATAAAGCAATAATCTTTTTTTTCATCCGATTGACTTAAAATTCGGTTTGTGAGGATAGTAAATGAAATAATTGAAATGTAATTTTCTGATGTTAGAAAATTTGATCTTAGGGTCGGAAAACTCATGGAAAACTCAGCAGCCAAAAACCGATTTTGATCCTATTGGCTTAAAACTTGACTGTAATGGCAACGGTCTACGGACCACGATAGCGATAAAGATATCGAAAGCGATAACGATAACGATAGCGATTACGAAAGCGATAGCAATAGCGATAACGATAACGATAACGGTAATGTTACCCAAAGCCGCTCGGTAATGAAAAACTATATCGGTTTTATGTGATGTCAGTACAGACTGACGGCGGCGTAGCGCAGCGCGCCGGGATATATGCTAGTTCCTTATAAAAGAAATAATTTTGAATAATGAAAAAGTATTTTTATTTTGCCAGGAATTGGAAACCAAATATTGCAAACACTTTAATAGATATGAAGTAATTAGTTATGGTAACTACAAATTTATTGACCTAATTAATGTTAACAACCCCATTTTCATTTTCATAAAATTAATACACATATTTTTGTTAAACATAAGCTGATTTAATGCATAATAAAAATAAAAATGTAAATGAAAAAAGTATTTTTTGGGTTCAAAGATTACCTAAATTTTTAGGTAATTATGGGCAACAATTTTAGGTACTTTATTGCCTTAATATTATGGCTATCAAGGGCTATTTTTAAGGAAGGTCCTTATTGTATAGCCTACATTCAAGGCCACAAATTTCCTAAAAACGCAGACTTAATTAGAGGCCATATATTACCTTAAGCCACAAACAAAAAAAATTTAGGCAATGGGTGTCTTAAATTCTATTCCACAACTGCTAAGGCCCTTTTTAAGGCAAAATGGCATAATACAGGGTGGGCCAAAAGAAGTCACCCTATTGGAAGATGCTCTTATTTTTACAAATAGCTGCCAAAGACAGATCTGTTTTGACATTTGTGTACTAGACAGATGTAGAGTACAAGTGAACAAGCCATGGATCGATATACTCCCCAAGAGCGCGAAATAATAGTGAATAATCGATTTTTCGACCAAAATCATAATGAGCGATGAGGCTTATTTCCACCTCAGCGGGTACGTGAACAAGCAAAACTATCGCTTTTTTTCGAGAACGCCGCTGGTAAACCGACAAAAGTGGACGGTGCGCGTTATAGGGTCATCTTAACCGGGTTTTTTCTACCGCAATTGGACGAATTAGGACTGGAGGACATGTGGTTCCAACAGGACGGAGCAACGGCACACACTGCGCGAGCCACCACCGACATTCTGAAGGCGATATGGCCTAAGGAGATATATTCCTTCATGAATGCAATGTACATTTCTCGTACGTCCTCTTGATTTGCCAATCTTCGTTTTAAGGATTGAAACCGACGCCTTGCTGTTTCAAATGACAGGCCGAGACAGCTTGGTGATGATTTGAAAGGCAATGCGACTTGTAACCGAACCGAGGGTAATCTGCCGACGTTCACAACGAACGATTTCTCGCAAAGTTCTTGTTCTGGGGTATACAAACGAGAGTTTTCTCGATTTGGCATGTTTTCCAACTCCCAAAACTTTCGAAACATAAGATCCAGCCAGTCAGAACCTTGCAGCGCGCTTATGAATGCAGTCGCAGTGGATGGTAGCGATATTGTTGATTTAAGCCGCCCTGCCACTACCCAGCCAAATACAGTGTTCTGCACTGTAGGGGCTTCTTTTGTTGATTTTATGTGACCAGAACTCAAAAGATCAAGGAAGGCATCTGGTCCAAGTAGTAGCGTAAAGATGTGAGGGTCAGCAAGCTGTAAGCTCTCTGGAACTTTCCATTCTGATGCCGATATGACTTTTTCAGGATGGTATGACGAAATCGACTTCAACAAACTAAATTCGCAACTCCTTTCAAATGAATTGATCCGCGACCCAACTAAAGATTGAACAACATATTGTGTCGATTACGAAGAACTACCACTACCTAATAGATTTATCTCCTTACGCTTTTTCATCAACGGTAACCCATGAGCTAATTCTTCTGTCATGAAATTCACTTGGGATCCTGAGTCAAGTAAGGCTTTATCTGTTCGATATTCTCCCAATTGGTCCTTTATTTTGACAAGAGCAGTAGCGAGAATGACTCGATCGGACAATTCTGACCTCGCATGGTGGACTGACGAAACCGAAGCTAGACTTTGTAAAGTTTCCATGACGCTGCTTGGGACAGCAGCATAGACTGAGTTGTGTCTACCGAATTCTCACGCAATAAAGTGTTATGAGCAGGGATGCAAAACCACTCGAAAATAAGTACTGGTTGGGTTCAGTGGTTCACACAGACTTTGTACCGTCGGTTCGGTTCATTACATGGCTTTTGAAGCTAACCGAACCGCGGTTCGGTTCAGTGGTTCATAAAGGCATTTTATGAAATACAGTCGAACTTCTGTATAGCGAATCTTAAGGGAACAAAAATACACTTCGTTATATAGAAAATTCGTAATTTAGAATAGTTTGAATATTGAACGAAATTGCAGTGTTCTGGAAGTTAATTTGCTATAAAGAAAACTTCATTCTACAGAAGTTCGTAATAGAGAAGTTCGACATTTTTGAAATTGAACTCCTATAAACCATCTGAGTATCTTTAAGATCGGGTGGCTCAACGGCTAGTGTGCGCGACCGCTGAGCAAGAGGTCGTGGGTACAATCCCGCCTCGCCACAAGTCAAGAGATTGAAAGAAGCTCGGCTTTGGTATGAGAAAAAAATCTCCTAGCAAAGATTAAATGATCATCAACTTTCAAGGAAAAAATGCTTAAGCTTTTGACAGTCCTCTACCACGTTTCAAAAATCTGGCTCAAAAAATTTCAAACTACATTTAAAATGGTAAATAAAAAATGATTCAAACAACCTATCTGAATGATAAGGGCGTATTCGGCAGATAAATCCAATTTTCAATTTCTAATTTATGAATTCCTATTTAAAGTGGTGAATACATTATTGGTGTTACAGTTTATCGACTGTACGGCCAACTTGTAACGCCAAATTTGAGAATGAACTGCCGAACATACAGTCTTAAAAGCCCTCAAAAATTGTGACTGTGTATTTTTGACCAAATGTAACAAGCCAACAAATATCCCAAACTATAGTTTAGAATGCTTATAAGCATTCAGTGTCATTCAACACAGAATCAACAGAAATTGCAAGTCGTCGTAAATCGGATTTATCTGCTGAATACGCCCATTGTTTGAACAATTACGAAAAAAATATAAATATTTTTAAGAACTATTAATAATGACGAAAAACATTTTTTTTCTAATATTATAATATTTCTAATTATTTTATAATTGTTTATAGTTTAAATAAAAAGGCAATACAGCCAGATCAGTTATATGCTCATGTAGTTGCCATAGAAATAATACGATAAGCCGTATTTGGTTTTGCAATATGAAAGCTACATTTTAAATAATAAAAACTGTAGCGCGAACTTTTCTGTTAAATTTTGATTTCATAATATGGTCACACCACTTTAACAAGGAATTTCACAAGACGCTAGTGTGCCATGAGCCAAGAGGAAATCAATTGTAAGATTTGTAAGGGCCATTTTGAAAGCACTAGGTTATTTTTAATACATATTAATACAAGCCATAAATATGATTCTAATTGTTATGTTTGTGGATATTCAATGTGCCATCAGAATTTCTCTTCAGTGCACAAATTTCGGTGTCACATGAAAAATGAGGAAAAAAATTGGAACAAATCATTTAGTACATATTAATCTTAAACAGAGGACAGCAAGTTTTAATTTAACATCATTGAACCCGAATCACCGAGCAGGTCGGACGTGTTTTTGTCGCGCTCCGGTTTAAATCGTTGTAAAAGTGCTTAATTCGGTTATTTAAATAAACAATTTCGACCCGCGATAAAAGACGCTGATGGACATTCATAAGCACTCATGCTTATGTTGTCCAAAAAATATCTAATATTTAATATTTAACTAAATTAAATTTTGATAAATGTCAACGCGTAATAGTTCAACAAATGCAACTGGCAAAAATACCAACAACACCATGAGTCAGAGAGAACTCAATGCCCAAATGCTACAACAGCAAAACGATCGACGACTCTCCATAACACGCAACAACAACGCTTATTTTTCGATTGTGTCCCCGACGCAACCACCACAAGCAAAGCGACCGCAAGCTCTCATACCCCTACTCCGACTTGGAGCTCCCAATGCCCCACACCGCCCCTAAGCCACCAATGACTAGCTTTTCGTCAAGTTCAACAACCACAACGGTAACGCTGACGACCGCTCAAACGACAAGCTCAACAACAACAACAGCAAGTATCCAGAAACCAACGTTCCCCACTAACCTACTTTCAAAAATGTCAACTCAGCACGACCTCCCGCAAATACAAACACAACAAAGTGCAACACCTACTACCCGTTCGTATGTGCAGACTGGCATCGATCGGTATGATATACCTGTGGACAAAGATCCCCTCACTGGAAATATGTTCCAAATTCTTGGCCAACATTCCGATGCTGAGTGTGAAGAAAAAGCTCCAAATGCCCCTAAGCCAAAGCCTCCACCCATTTACATAAGGGATAGCAACTGTGCGGCGCTAGTAGCAAAGCTTGTTCGCTAATAGGCAACAACAGCTTTTATATAACATCCGTCAGCAAAGGCAATATACGCGAAACAAAGCTCCAAGTCAACACCGAAGAAAATTACCGAGCTGTCGAAAAATGCCTAAGAGCTGAAAAAAAAGCTACTACACCTACCAACTAAAAGTAGCAATACTCAACTCCCCCCAAACAAATTACGAGAGCTTTTTGCAATCATGTTAGTATTTTGTCAAATATCTGATGCATTAAGTCTTTTGGAATAAGTATAAAGAAAGCCTCTCGGAAGACATAATAAATAAAATGAGAGTGTCATTTTAATTCCTGATTGAAGATAGTACTATCTATTGGCGGACAAAATTTAGCAGAGTACGGAAAAACAAAAAAAAAAAGAAAAAAAAAATACTTAAAAAAAGATTACCTCAGAGAAATAAGTTATGAAAACAATGATACACTCAAATTATGCTCAAAATTACCTGAAATTTATGGACATTTTACCTAAAATGACAAAAATTTTATAATTTTTGCTTATTACCTAAAAATTTTAGGCAAAAAATAATTTTAGGTAATGTGTGACCTAAAAATTTAGGCAACATATGACTTTAAATCGTCTATTTAGGTAATATATAGGCTTAAAAATTAGTCAATAAATAAGATTTTCAGGTAATGAGTGGACTAATAATTTTGGCAATGTATGACCTTAAAGCGACCTTTTAAGGTAATAGAAAGGCTTGAAATTTAGTCAATAAATTTGATTTTTAGGTAATGAGTGGACTTATTATTTTGGCAATGTATTTCCTTAAAACATCCGTTTAAGGTAATAGAATATTTCCCTTATTTTAGGCAGTAAATATCCGAATATATGTGAAACCCCAAAAAAATAATCCAGTTTTATAAAGGCTTTTTATTTAAAATTCAAAATCTTATATTCTAATATAATTTTGGTTTTACATATAAACCTAAATTAAATTTGTGTATATGAATAGGGGATTATTTACATCTTTAAGATCTATTAACTTAAAATTAAGGCGATTTAGTATTTCGTAACTGTAAAAATGATGGCGAAACTCTGTTTCCAATTCTTGACAAAATATTAATACGTTTTCATCAGTTGATATAATATCATGAATTTCATAAAAAGTAAATTGGAGGTCGTTAAAAAAAATAATAAACCCACGTTTGAAACTATATCCATGTTTTTTTACATATAAGTAACTTCTTGCAGTGGATAAATCTTCTTGTGGAAAAGTTCTTTTAAAGTTTTCATAGCTGATAGAGTTTACAAAAAGACATGTTGACTTACTAAATAATATTTGATTTTTTGCAAAATTTAGCAGTTTGTTGGCGGCTTCACCTTCTTAATTCCACTTTGGTTAGGTATTTGTCAACACATTATATTTGTGCAGAGCGATTTCAGCAAAGAAAAAAACACACACACACACACAGTATTACCTCTTCGTGTTGCTGCACGCCGAAGCGCTGCGTCGTTTCCAATAAAACCATGATGCAATAATAGAAGGTGGTCTCGTCGGCAAAAAGTAGTCCGTTAACAATACCAAATAATAACAACATAGTAACATAATAATAATAACGGACTAAAAGAACGGGGCGGCAGCCGACGAGACCACCGTGTATTATTGCATTATGAAGAAACCAACCCTTATATGCACACACTGCATGTACATACATATTTTTTTTGCAGTCGTCTCTGATTTAGGTTTTTTTGTTTCAGCGGTACACTTCACTTTTTTTCTTACCTTTTTTTTCTTTCACTTTTATTTTTTCACACAAACAAAACGCAACTGTCCGACGCGTGCAAAAAACATGAAATGAACGAGTCATCGAGATTTTTCGATTTCGAAGAAGACTCAGTGTGACCATTTGCGTAGTAAAAAAATTGCCATGCGGGCTTGGCGCATGATGCATCATGGCTTGGCGGTTGTTTTTTTAAATTCAAATCGGATTCATTAAATTAATTAACTTATTAACTTGTGCTTGACTTACACAAAGATGTTTGAGATTACACATCTGCATAATTCTCCCAGAAAGTTGAAAGTAACAAATTCTTCCACAATTTTACCCTGCCTCTTCCTCTTCCAAGGTGAACAGAAATACATAATTAATTGAATTAACCTTTGTAAAATTACAAATATTTTAAAATACATATTCTGCCCACAAAATTAATTAATTAATTATTCTGCCCATTAAATTAATTAATTTTAGCTAGGTCTACATTTAGTTTGTCTGAGTACTAAGCTTATGAATATAAATAAAAGTGAATAATCGGTTTTAAATGGCGTTTAAGCCGCTGAGAGAAAATATCGACATTTTCGCCTTATGTTCATGTCAATCAGGAAAGAATCATAGGCTATGTCTCAAGTTTGTGCCGGCTCGAACGCGGATAAAAACGGTTAAAAAGTGCTTCAGAGCTGGGCCAAAAATTTGCGTTCGAGCGCCGGTATATTCACATGGTTATCTGTATGTAGCGAACTCACGAGAAGGCAAAAAACGCGCGTGTCTGTTAGTTTGGTTATATTTTTAAGTCAAAAATGCTATATGTTTAGAAAAAATGCTAAAAGTTTAGGAAAATGGCATCATTTTAAAGCAATGGATTCCTAAAATTTTTTGACCTAAAACACGATTTTTTAGGTAAAATGCCCTAGCCCAATATTTTAGGTAAACATTTTCCTAAAATTTAAGGAAAATCTTTTTTCTGGGTGTACTATTGTTAATAAATAACGAACATTTGCTCACAGATGAGCAAAAAGTTATACGACAAAATATTAAAAAGCGTTGAATCAGATAATGGAGAAATCTTCCAAAATATAATAAGGGAAACTCTATATTTTCATCTGGTACTAATTTATACGCATTTCAGGCTAGCACACGCACCAGCTATAAACTACAATTTTATAAAAAAATTCAAAGTTCCATATAATTAATTAAAACAAAACAATGTGGCCAAGGTCCTCAAAGTTTAAAAATTCATTTTTGTGGCCTAAGGTCAAAGATCAAAAAACTTGCACTTACAAAAAATATGCGAGTGCATCTAAATGGCGATACTTCTGCTGTATATTTTTGCCGAAACCCTACTTGAAAATTGGAGATGGAGTATATCCAATGTATGAGGGCAAAATAACAATCCCATCATGTTTGGGAACTGTGATAGCAGATGCCAAAGAGCTTATCTCAAAGATATTTCCAGATATATCCAATATCCATGCAAAGTCTTTAGAGTGGTTATCTGAACGAGCAATTTTAACATCAAAAAATGATAGTGCTAGCAACATAAAATGACTTACTAGTAAAGTCATTTAATGGTGAAGAAAGTTCAGTACAAGTCCATCGACCTTGCAAGTCGAGGATGCAGTTCACTACCAGGTCGAGTTCCTTAACGCTCAAAACCACCAGGGCTTCCATTACATATCCTCAATCTTAAGGTTGGAGCGCCCATAATGTTGTTACGAAATCTTAATCCACCAAAAATTATGCAACGGCAAAGTATGATAAATAGTTGGACACGTATTTTCCCGATTTCGAAAAATCTGCGCGCAATTTCAAATTTCGCGGATTGTGCAGCATTTTCCGCCCATTTCTTCAACTTAGAAAGCTTCCAGGGCAAGCGTCCACCATTCCACTAAGTTTAACTGAAATCAAAAAATTTGCCAAATATCGCGGCTTGACACCATTTCTTCTACTTCTTCTACGAGTATATATAAAAAAGTTTTCCTGACTGACTGACTGACTGATTGGCAATCATCGCACAGCCTAAACGGTAAGAGATAGAAGGCTGATATTTGGACAGGAGTTTCGTTATGTGGGGAAAGTGCGTACTAAGACGGGGGTTTTGGAAAATTCCACCTGGAAAAGCCGGAAAAGCGTCGGAAAAGTTTGTATGGGGAAAATTTTATTTTTCATCCGATTGTGTTGAAACTCGGTTTGTGAGCAAAGTATGCGAAATAGTGGACACGTGTTTTCCCGATTTCGGAAAATCCGCCCACAAGGAAAATCCCCGGAAAACTTGATATGCTAAAAATCCTATTTTTTCATCCGATTGACTTGAAATTCGGTTTGTAAGGATAGTAAGTGAAATAAACTAAAATGCGATTCTCCGAAGTTGGAAAATTTGACCTTGGGGGAGGGTCGTGGAAATTTGTACGGGGAAAAGTTCGTCAGTGTGAAATGTTTGTATGGGGAAAATTATTAGCATTTTTCATCCGATTGTGGCTTGGAAATTCGATGCCATTTTTTTTTCACGTATGCAAAGTATTGAAGCAAAATTATTGGACTCGTGATTTTCCGGTTTCGACCGAGGGTCGGAAGAAAATACGAAAAAAATATAAAAATTTTATTTTAAACACATAAATTAAAAATATAAATAAAATAAATTTTTTTTTTTCCTATTTCCGGGAAAAACCACAAAGGAAAGTTCTCGGAGAATTCGATATGCAAAAATCTATTTTTCATCGTATTGACTTGAAATTTGGTTTGTAAAGACAGTAAGTGAATTAAATTGAAATGTGATTTTCCGATGCTGGAAAATTCGACCGTAGGGTCGGGAAAGTCCCGAAAAAACGTCGGAAAAGTGTATATGAGTAAATTTTTTTTTTTCATCCGATTGACTTGAAATTCGGTTTGTGAGGACAGTAAGTGAAATAAAATGAAATGCGATTTTCCGATGTTAGAAAATTCAACCGTAGGAATTCAATTTCAAAGACGTCGGAAAGTTTGAATGAAAAATTTTATTTTTCATCCGATTATACAAACCGAGTTTCAACACAATCGGGATGAAAAATAAAATTTTCCCCCATACTAACTTTTCCGACGCTTTCCAGGTGGAATTTTCCAAAACCCCGTCTTAGTACGCATTCCCCCACATAACGAAACTCCTGTCCAAATTTCAGCCTTCTATCTCTTACCGTTTAGGCTGTGTGATGATTGCCAATCAGTCAGTCAGTCAGTCAGGACAAACTTTTTTATATACGAGTATATATAATCGTACTGAACTTCTTCACCATTAAATGACTTTAACAGTAAGACATTTATGTTGCTAGCACTATCATTTTTTGATGTTAAAATTGCTCGTTCAGATAACCACTCTAAAGACTTTGCATGGATATTGGATATATCTGGAAATATCTTTGAGAGATAAACTCTTGGCAACTGCTATCACAGTTCCCAAACATGATGGGATTGTTATTTGCCCTCATACATTGGATACACTCCATCTCCAATTTTAAGTAGGGTTTCGGCAAAATACCAGCAGAAGTATCGCCATTTAGATGCACTCGCATATTTTTTGTATGTACAAGTTTTTGATCTTAGGCCACAAAAACAAGTCCATCGACTCCGTTGTAGAAGTCGAGGATGCAGTTCACTACCAGGTCGAGTTCCTTAACGCTCAAAACCCCATCAGGGGCTTCCATTAGATATCCCTCAATCTTAAGGTTGGAGCGCCCATAATGTTGTTACGAAATCTTAATCCACCAAAATTATGCAACGGTACAAGATTAAAAGTGAAAGCTCTTCACACCTATGTTATTGAAGCCACAGTTTTTATATATAATAGCATTTTCACCCAATTCTCCAACCATTCTTCAAAGTTGCATTGCATCCGGATGAACGCTATAACTTTTCAAATTTCGCAGATTGTGCACCATTTTCCGCCCATTTCTTCTTGCTTAAAAACCTTCCGGGCAAGCGTCTAGCCAATCCCCAAAGTTTTACCGAGATTAAGAAATTTTGCAAATATTGCGGTTTTTGGACCATTTTCCACCTCCATGTCCACCTCCATAGCCACCTTCATGGCGACCTCCATGGCCACCTCCAGCACCTCCATAGCCACCACCATGGACACCTCCATGGCCACCTCCATAGCTACCACCATGGCCACCTATGGACACCTCTACGGCCACCTCCATGGTTACCTCCAGGCCACCTCAATGGCCTCTTTCAGGTCCACGTCCACTTCCACGTCCAGGTCCAGTGCCAGCACCAGGTCGAGGTCCAGGTCCTGCACACAGTACAATGAAAAACGGCAGCCCGAGTTACTGTTATTTCGTTATTTCTTATACTATCCTTACAAACCAAGTTTAAAGCCAATCATATGAAAATAGGTTTTAGTTTGCTGAGTTTTCCGACCCTATGGTCAAATTTTCTAACTTCAGAAAATAACATTACAAATTATATCACTATCCTTACAAACCGACTTTTCAAGTCAATCGGACTACAAATAAAATTCTCACCATACAGACTTTTCCGACGCTTTACCGGGGAATTTTTCAATTCCATCATAAAAAAATCACATTTCAATTCATTTCACTTACTATCCTTACAACCAGAATTTCAAATCAATCCGATGAATAATAGATTTTGGCATATCGAATTTCCCTGGTATTTTCCTTTGCGGGCAGATTTTCCGAAATCGGGAAAAACGTGTCCAATTATTTCGTATACTTCGCTTACAAAACCCAGTTTCAAGTCAATAGGATGAAAAAATTTTTTCCCAATCCGACGCCTTTTCCTGGAATTTTCCGACCCTACGGTCGCATTTTCCAGCATCGAAAATCACATTTCAATTCATTTCATTTACAGTCTTTATAACCCGAATTTCAAGTCAATCGGATGAAAAATAAAATTTTTTCCATTCAAACTTTCCCGACGCTTTTCCAGGAATTTTCCATCCTACGGTTGAATTTTCAAACATCGAAAATCGCATTTCAATTTCTTTCACTTACTGTCCTAACAAACCGAATTTCAAGTAAATCGGATGAAAATTAGATTTTTGCATATCGAATTTCCGAGAATTTTCCTTGTGGACGGATTTTCCGAAATCGGAAAAATTGTGTCCAATTATTTCGCATACTATGCTTACAAAACCGAATTTCAAGTCAATGACGGATGACAAAAGAGATTTTCCCCATACACTTTTCCGACGCTTTGGGGGAATTTCCCGACCCTACGGTCAAATTTTCCGGCATCGAAAAATCACATTTCAGCCTTATTCACTTACTGTCCTTATTTTCTACACTTCGCTTCAAGTCAATCGAATGAAAAAATTATCCATACAAACTTTTTTGACGCCTTTCCGGGATTTTTTTCGACCCTACTGTCGAATTTTTTCAACTCGAAAAATCGCACTTCAATTTAGTTCACTTACTGTTTCCTACAAACCAAATTTCAAGTCAATCGGATGACAAATAAAAATTTTCCCATACAAACTTTCCTACGCTTTTCCGGGAATTTCCCAACCCTACGGTCGAGTTTTCAAGCGCCGAAAAATCGCATTTCAATTTACTTCACTTACAGTCCTTACAAACCGAATTTCAAGTTAATCGGATGAAAAAATAAAATTTTCCCCATACAAAGTTTTCCGACGCTTTTTTTTTTTCGGGTGGATTTTCCAAAACCCAGTCTTAGTACGCACTTTCACCACAAGGAAACTCCTGCCAAATTTAAGCCTCTGCTCTCACTGTTTAGGTGTGCGACGGTCACCAGTCAGTCAGTCAGGTAGCTAAACAGTTTTATATATATGACTAGCGTATCACTTGGCGCGCTTCGCCGCTGT
>JAEIFV010001345.1:0-62120 GCA_018904265.1 Lordiphosa collinella | reverse complement strand
AACAAAGATGTTGTACATAGATAGTGGCGGTTGCTCAGATGGACTGTTTCCTGAAGGCCTTCGCGCACATCACATCAGTGAGCCTCAACGCTGACACATATCGTCATTTGCAAGCCATTAGCTTTTAAGCTAAGAGGAAAATATGAGCTTGAGAACTGCAAGACACTAAAGATCCCATTACCTCTATTTTTAGCTTCGATTTTAACCCAGCAAAGGTTTACCAATGTAACTCTAAGTCTTTGATAATTATAAATTTTCTGAACATCGTTACAGAGCAAACACATAGCAGTGTCAAGATTTATTGTATGTCATTTTTCAAAGGGTTTAAAGGTTGTGACCGTTTAATGAATGATCTGGTATGTGTGAAGGACACGATACAAACATAGCTGATATTTGAGTAAGCAAACCTGCTATAGAAACTGTTCAATACAAAACGTATAACATTTATTACGCCAGCTCCCAGACGTCAGAGCGAAACTGACTATCTTTGTTGTTGTTCCCATCCCTGAGTTTGTATAGGCAATGTATATCTACCTCTATCTTCCATACCAATCGAAAACAAGAGCTGTCCCCGCTGCGAGCTTTTCACAAAAATCAGCTGACACAACTTTTACGCAATAACTTACCTCGTCACACTTCAAAAATTCCGGGAAATCATTTGCAAAAACTCAGCTCGAACAATAGACAAACTTTACCCTCATAAATACGAGAATACATTTAAAAATATAGCAGAGAAAAAGACAAAGAGAACAGTAACAAAATTACTTTTGCGCGTGGCTTGATAAGTCATCCATTCATTTGACATGAGTCAACCCAGTTAGAGCGCGAGATATAGAAAATACAGACGGATCCATTTGTATTTTGTTTGAACAACGCCGCCCCGCAATGTGAGAGTATTTCAGTTCAAGTTACACGACCCAGCCCCAACCCCAGCCAAAGTGGTCAAAGGAGGAACAAGGGGGTCAGGTCAACGATTAAGCGCGTGTGTTTGTTTAACTTGGAGGCGAATGCTAGCGCAAAATAATTCGCTAATGTGGTCATAAAATTAGCAAAAGAAACACACAAACAAAACGATTGTCTTTCTTGACAAGACAAAGTTGCCCCAATACGTGTGTGTCTGGGGAGACAACCAAGTGTGTACGTTGAACTTGTTTCATTATCACAGACCCACTCACACATGGACGGACACACGCGCGTGCAGCCTCGATGTGGCTTTGTGGTGTGTGGCTTCGTGTTATTGGGTCAGCGTAGTTAGTACCCGAAGAATGTGTAAACATTACTCATACGCCCTGTGGGCGAGCCTATCATCTCCCATTAGAGCAATTTTGTTGGCATATAAAATTCAAATATCCGCTAGAAACTCAAAAGCCACCCATTATCGCCTAATCCCCTTAATATGCCATTAGGAAAATTAATTATGCCATAGAAAATTAGCCAATTCTTCTGATGTGCAATTTGTGACTGGCCACGATTCTTGTGTTTCTCATTTAACTTTAATGGGTTTTCACAGTAGCCGTTTAGCTTTCAGTTACATTTGAAAATAGGTTCACACAGACACACAACACACACACACAACTGCAGACACGTGTGCGGGCGACGAACAAACAAAGCGAAAGCTAAAAAAACGAGAATTAATTTTGCAGTTGTTGCCTGCATAAATTAAAAAGACTTTGTCATTCGACGTTAGCTTCGGATGCCGCCGCGCTGCTCCACCTCCACTTGGTGGTGGTAATTTCCTAGCCACGAGCTCAACGCACAGACAACCGCACACACACACATTTAGGCAGAAGAGGGTGAGCATGAGCGAAACAATAAGTAAGCGTGGTACACGCAGAGAAAAATCAGAGACCAAAAAGTTGAAACTTTCTAATGTTAAAAAAATTAACAAATTTTGCTTATGTTGGGTTAGTATGAATATGAATATGAATATGAATGTGAATGTGAATGTGAATGTGAATGTGAATGTGAATGTGAATGTGAATATGAATATGAATGTGAATGTGAATCTGAATGTGAATGTGAATCTGAATGTGAGAATATGAATATGAATATGAATATGAATATGAATAGAAAGAATAGAATATGAATATGAATATGAATATGAATATGAAGAATATGAATATGAATATGAATATGAATATGAATATGAATATGAATAGAAAGAATAGAATAGAATATGAATATGAATATGAATATGAATATGAATATGAATATGAATATGAATATGAATATGAATATGAATATGAATATGAATATGAATATGAATATGAATATGAATATGAATATGAATATGAATACATTCTTTAGTAAATCATAAGGGATATCGATTGTTTGGCATTGAATTTGCACATGCTATGTGCAGAGAATGGACTTTAAAAGGGTCCTATTTGTATGCTTGAACTTGTGGGCTCGCCTCCTCAATGTCAGTTCCACTAAACTTGAATACATCTCTCCATTTCTTAAGCAGTCAAAACCCGCACGGCTTTCAGTTCATTGAAATCGAATTGGTTTTTAGCGTCACGATGACATGAACATATTTTGTGATGTTGTGGTAAAGCGTTTCACGGTGGTCGAGTACTGAGTATCGATGAGTTAAGAACTTAGTTCTAACTATAGAGTACTAAGTATCTAGTACTAAGGGTTCATTAGTGAGTATAGAATACTCAGTGTCGAGTACCTAGTATTTAGGTCTTACTATTAAATACTGAGTATCAATTACTTAGTATTTACTACTGAGTATCAATTACTTAGTTTCGACTACTAATAATCGAATACATAGTATCGAGTAATGTGTAAAGAGTGATTTTTAGCTATTATCTTTTTGGCAACACTGGTTTAAGCAGCTCACGCATGTTTCGTGTTTTGTTTCACTGTCAAACATCTTCAGTTTGGTCTATAATTTAACCATGAATCGTCTTATAAACAAACAACGCTTGCAAATTATTGAATTATAGTATCAAAATGCGTGCTCTGTTAAGAAAGTTCATCGCGCGCTTAGCGGCTGACTAAATTTCTCACCAAATTTACATTGTTGGACATTGAACCACCAACACGCTTACGTAGAGTGCGAACTGAAGAAAATATCGCAGCTTTATCGGCCAGTGTTAATGATGACCATCAATTATCGATTCGTCGCCGTTCGCAGCAATTGGGCCTCTGTTACTCAACAACGTGGAAAACTTTGCGGAAAGATTTAGGTGTAAAGCCTTTGAAATTACAGCTGGTGCAAGAATTGAAGCCGAACGACCTACCGCCACGTAGAATATTTGGTGAATGGGCTCTTGGAAAGTTGGCCGAAGATCCACTTTTTACCGAAAAACTGTGTTCAGCGACGAAGCTCATTATTGGCTCAATGGGTATGTAAATAAGCAGAATTGTCGATTTTGGAGTGAATATCAGCCAGAAGCATTGCAAGAGCTACCAATGCAAACAGAAAAAGTCATAGTTTGGTGCGGTTTATGGGCTGGTGGCATCATTGGACCGTACTTCTTCAAAGATGATGCGAATCGTTACGTAACTGTGAATGGTGAGAGCTACCGTGAGATGATATCCAACTTTTTTTTGCCAAAATGCAAGAGTTTGACTTGCATGACATGTGGTTTCAACAAGACGGTGTCACATGCCACACAGCACGCGCAACAATGGACTTATTGAGAGGCGAGTTCGGTGAACATTTTATTTCACGTTCGGGACCGATCAATTGGCCGCCTAAATCGTGCGATTTAACGCCTTTAGACTATTTTTTGTGGGGCTATGTTAAAGCTCATGTCTATAAAGACAAGCCCGCTTCAATTGACGCATTGGAAGACAACATTGAAGAATTTATTCGTGAGATACCGGCCGAAATGTTGGAAAGTGTATGCCAAAAATTGGACTAAGCGGATGGACCATTTGAGGAGCATTCACGGTCAACATTTGCATGAAATAATCTTCAAACATTAAATTATATGGACCGTACTATCGATTCAAATAAAGATGTCATGTATTTTTCTGAATTTTATGTGTTTTTTTTTTAAAAACTTTCCTATAGCTCTTAAAAAATCGCCCTTTAATATCGAGTTTTAAGTATTGAGTACTGATTATTGAGTACTTAGTTTAAACACTTAGTTTCGAGTACTGAGAATCGAGTAAAGAGTATGAAATATTGAGTATGGAGTACCTTGTATCCAGTTCTTAGTATCGAGTACTTTGTATCCAGTTCTTAGTATCGAATACTTAGTATCAAGTGCTTAGTTTCGAGAGCTGTGAGTCGAGTACTAAGTATCTAAAACTTGGCATCGAGTACTGAGTATAGTTTTATTATAGAGTAACCCAAAATACTCAGTTTTTTTCAATTTCCTTCAATGGAACCAATTTTTTCTGCAAGTGATAGAAATTTGGAGAGACTAAAAGTTCTCTACTCCCTAATCTGACACACAAGCCGACAGAATAGCCCTCAGAGAGAGGCTGGCAAAAACCGAACTGAAAAACTCACACAGCAACCACAGTAATTCTCTCATGCCGTTAATAAACTTTTATGCTACTGTCTCTCTATGCACAGAAACAGTGTGTGGCTTTGTCTGTGTGTGATTTGCTTTTGTTTTTATATTTTTTTTTTTTTTATTGAATTAACGATGCACGTGTTGCTCCGGCCAAGCTGCGCGCGCTCCCGTTTGTCCACATTTAGGCCAAAAAGCTGGCGATGTCGTCGTCGATCAACGTATCAGCAACGCTTCGTTGAACGCTGTAGTAGTTGTTGTTGCTGGTGCCGTATGAGTTTTGTTTCAAGTTTTAATGCGGAACGTGCGCGTTTGAGCAAAATTGATAAATCTATAATTATGGGCGTCATGTGGTGTCATGAATGGGGCGGCGGCAGCGGTTTATGACTGTCTAAACATTATGTAGAAGCCACACGCGTACAACTTGACATATGGAAATAGCTGCATAAATTAGTTTATTGCCACTTCCGCTGACCAGGGACACTTTGAATAACCAAACCGAAAAAAAACACAAAGTGTGCATATCTTATGCATTCGCCCCGAGATCATTGAACCGTGCCCTGTATCCCCCACTGTTTTCCATATTTTCTGTCAAATTCAGATGCGGTGATTTGATATAAAAATAAATAAATAAACATCTGTCAATAATATTGTCAAACTCACAGCTTGATTCGACTTTGCTGAGCCATCAGTAGCTTGAAAAAAAGTGGCCCATTGTCCGCTGAATTGCTTACTTAAGATTTCTCTATTTTTCTTTTGGAGTACATTTCACACGCTCCGCTTAACTGCCAGCTGTGTTCATTGAGAACTGAATAAACTGGGCGTAGAAGGGCACTGCCGATGGCCACATACTCGTATTTCATGGAATCAGTCAGCCAGGCGCTTTTGAAAACAAATAAATAATAATATGGTCTCTGTTTTGATGTTTACTTTAAAAACGTATTGCAGCTCTAAGGCTTTATTTTTTTTTTTGGCAATATTTTTGTTTTGGCAGGCCAATGGCACTGGGAGTAGAGTTGAGAGGCATATATTATGGAAATGAAAAATGGAACAATATATTGAAATTTTACAAGAAAAGTTAAATTGAAAGAGAAACTTTAGTTTCGATTCATTATTTGAAATGCCAATGACAAGTAATCCGGAATTTGAAAGCCCTAGCTCTATGGTACCTACATAATATTTAACATTTTTGAACTACATATCCATGGGGAAAAACAAAAGACAGAAAAACAAAAATTGGTCCGCTCGAAGCTAAGCTTGGTAGAAACTTGGGTAGGGTCAAAAAACCGCTAAAAAGTGGGGCAATAAATTTTAAGTATAAATCTCTCGAAAAATTCGTCGGTGCCACTGAACTACAGGAGATTTAAGTTTCTTTTCAAAAGTCTAGTTAGAATGTGTGTGTACAAGATTATGGTCTAACAATAAAAACAGGGGTAGCTTGGCTCGCAAATAACACAAGTTAACAGAATTCCACTTTTTCCAGTATATGGAAGGGTTGTTAGTGATTCTAGATGTCTTTCGTGTGCTTAGCCAGACTGCGTTTTCAGAAATTCTCCATCACGTCGAGATTTTTAGTAATTTGAGCTTAAAGTTGCTAAAAATTCATATTTTGACCCTTTTTAGGAGCGATTTGAGACAGGGATGCAAACCGGTTCTGAACCGAACCGGTTTTGAACCGAACCGAACCGCTAATTCCAGCCGGTGAACCGAACCGCAAACCGAACCGGCTTCCTTTCAGAAACGCTGAACCGAACCGAAAACCACAAAGAAAAACGGTTCGGTTCAGTTCTCTGACGAGTTTTAAGACGTGAATCGCTTTTCTTTAGCCAATGATACTTAATCGTTTGGGAATTTAAATCGTTTCTCTAAGACAATTTTTATACGACATTTCGTTCGACCTTCTACAAGGTAGATGCAGGATTGATGATGACTTGACACAAATTTTAGAACATGTAACATGTCTCTGCATTGCCCGCCGATCTCTTAATATATCCGTCATGAATCTGCTTTCTTTTCTTGAATTTTCGTCCTCCACTGGACAATATTATCAATTTTTTACAGTACTTCTTCATCTAAATTTAATCTTAGTGAGGAGAGTTTTTTCTCATACGCTTAAAAGGGTGTGTAAGATGCATGGTACGTATTGTTTTCTAGCCGACATTCTCTGTTTTCGAAAGGCAATTCTCTAGGAACTTATAGACGACATTCTTTTAGGATTTTAAAGATATTTAAATAGTCAAAGTAATTGTTAGCCGTCTTAAGGTCGAGGATCGATTTTAATTCTATAATCAATCTGAAATCAACAACAATGATATGATCATATGGACACAGAGCAGATTATCGATAATCAGACAGACACGGTTTCGTCCGGAACCAACCTCGTCAGTGAGATTTAAATCGCTTTCCACACCAACAGCCATTAGCAATTACCTATTTAAAGCCACTCAGAGCCAAATAAAGACTTGGGAATCATAAGTATTTTTCATGTTTACGTTCACATGCGTGTATTAATAGCTACAGCTTCCTCCGAAGTTATTGCAATGGTGCTGGGGGCTCTGTCCAAATGTAGTATGTGTATTTTTTGTTTTTAATGGCAACTTTTAAACTTCTGCGGACAATGCAACAGACAAGATAATTGGCAAAGCATTTCTCTTGAATACATTTTAAAGGGGCTTTCTTTGCTCTTTATAAATACCAAGGTATTTTTTGTTTGTTTTTATAGAGAACCCGTTCAGTTTTTAGAACAATCATTTCACTGTGACTGGTGCTTTTGCATGTATATGGGGTTACCGACCAAGTTTTGATTTTAATCAAAGTGATTGTTAGCCGTCTCAAGGTCGAGGATTAGTTATAATTTAATAATCAATCAGAATTCAAATGGTTTATAAGAATTCAAAGTCACCTTAAGTCAGAAATCATAATATTTCATAATGTGCCTCTATGAACCACTGAACCAAAAACCATGTAATGAACCGAAACGGCGGTTCAGAATCTGCGTGAACCACTGAACCGAACCAGTACTTATTTTCGAGTGGTTTGCATCCCTGTTTTTAGGGGAATCCATTCTATTGTTTGGACTCTCTTTGATACCATCGGAAAGTACCACTTCTGAGCATTGAAATTAACTATCCCAAGCAAATCTGCGATTTTTTTCGATGGGGATATACCTCTTTTAGCACTTGTGTAAGAATCCAATAATATCCAATATATTTCAGCTGCCCTAAACTATGCAATGCGTGGTGGAGACTCTAATAAGTTTTCGTTTCCTAAGAACAGTAAAATTGGCTGGTCATTTGTAATAAACCAGCAACAGAATACTTAAAAAAAACCTCTCAAGGCTATTCAGTGAGAGGTTCCACCAGCATATCAAAGAAATGGAGAAAAGTTACCAAGGAATGTGGGCGTTAACATGATGGCAGATTCCTGTTAATGCTTAAAAAGAGTCGATTACAATAAATTTCATAAACGAAGGCCAAAATAGGGCAAATTGTTAGAAACTGAATAGCCTGACCCAGTAGTTCAGCTGGTATGAAGGCACTACCAGGCCTAACGACCTGATGCATCACTGAGCGTTAGTCGCGTCGTTAACGATAGGTAATATATCACAGCGCTAGTCTATTACATGAACTATATGGTGCACACATCACCACACTAACGACTGGTAGTGAAGGGTTATACCGATCGGTACGTTTTCAGAACATTCCCATACAAAATTCGTTAGGCAAATACTTGGCTGGTAATTGGTCTGGTGGCGAGTGCTCACTACGGAGAGTTAGAGAATTCGTTAATGCCGCACCGGTGCAGCTGAACTACAGGGTAGTTTTTCTGAATCGGCCCATAATTATAAAGAGCATTCCAAATTCAATTTTTATTCTTTTTACCAGAGGTACACAGTGTATATAAAGTTTGTGCAAAAGTATGTAACAGGCAGAAGGTTGCATCTCCGACCCTATAAATATATATATTCTTGATCAGCATCAACAGCCGAGTCAATCTAGCCATGTCCGTTTGTCTGTCCGTCTGACCTTATGAACAAACAGATCTCAGAGATGGTAAAAGATAGAGGTTTGACATGTATAGGAAATATGCTTCTTATACTTGCAGGCAGATCAAGTTTATTCTTAATTGTTGCCACGCCCCTCCCGCCCCCGAAAATTGGAAAAAACCTCATATCTCCTACAGTTTTACAGATAAAGGTTCGTTCCTTCTGGGCGTATTTAGTAATCAGGATTGTATATCGATCCTCCAAAGGAATGGTAAAGATCGCACGAACGGTTGTCGAGTAACAAGAAGGAAAACAAACAATTATAAGCAGCACCAGTCGCAACGGTGATTTGCAGCACTTCACAGGTATAGAATATGTTATAGTCGGGTTTGACCAACTTTCTTTCTTGTTTTAATTTGCATTTTCTATTGCAAGTTTTCACATTTGTTACGATTCAAATTTTGGTTTGTGAATTGAATCCTCTTTCGATAATCTAATGAATTAACCACTGAAGTGTTAAATTACCCAAACTTAATAAACTCCAGCTTTATGCAAGAAGCAAAAAACATCAGAAATCAATATTGCGCATACGCCATGTGACCACCCAAAACATTGCAGTTGTGCACAATGCAGGCAAAACTTAAAAAGCCAAAGGGCATGCTTCAAGCGTCATACTCGCCGCATGCTGACCTAAATTCGTCCTTGAGAAGGTGAGAGATATGCTCACAGCATAAATGCCGAGCGCCCGAGGTGCTCTCTCTCTCCCAAAGCTTCCGTCATCGGAAATCGCCTGTCAAATGCAATTTTTACGCCTTGCCACGTGTGGCAGACGACGAGTGTGTGTGTGAAATGCTAATGCTACCTGATTTATGGCTTACATTTAAACGACCAGGACTTACCGGAACTTATGGGGAATGATGTGTGGGTGGGTGGTTGGCTGCAGTTCTTCTTGGATCTCTTTCTGTATTTTTCTTTTTGATTAGCACACAAACACAACAAAAAACACTGGCAGCATGAACACACGTTCTCTTAATTTATTGCACTCTCATTCAGACTAATGAGCATATTTTCCGTTTTCCCCACTTGCTGTTCACGCGCTTTTAATCTATTCTAGGTGAATAAGTGTGTACGGACTTTACAGACGACGCCGACGCCAATGGCAACACGCGCGCAAACAAAAACTTTCGCTTTCGTTTTGACAACACACGACGAAACACAAACACAAAACACGTAAATTTATTTCGTAGAGCTTTTCCACCTTAATGTTTGCGCTCTGCGATGTGAAGTGTACGACCGTGCCAAGCAGAATGAAAACGCGAGGCGAACCGAACTTCGTTTAAATATGCGAACCGAGTCAAAGTAAGGCCAGCGCACACCCGACAAATGTGTCAAGAGCGCTATGTAAGGTGGCATTCGGTATTTTTCCGACCAGAAGTAAACAAAACACACAAAGTTCAGCTAACTAATGATTGAATGTAGAGGTTTGGCAAATAATAATGCTAGCATTGTTTAATTGCATAGTTCGTGGAGCTGGCAGCTGTATAAAGTTGGCTTTTGGGTTCGTTTGCGTCATTAACAAATTTTGTATACTCTTGCAAAAGAGTATATTAGTTTTGCCCAGAAGTTGGCAACGAATAAAAAGTTTTTTTTTTTATAGGTTTTTAAAGTATACAATGAGATATTAAATGAACTGCACGAGGTGTGTTCAAAAAGTATCGCGAATTTTGTGTTTTTTCAAAAATTATTTATTTATTCATGAATATCTATTTTGTCCCCTTCAAAGTAATCCCCATGAGATATTATACACTTGTGCCAACGTTTTTTCCAATCTTCGAAGCACTTCAAAAAATCATTTTTTTTTATCTCGTTCAGCTCCTACTTCGATGCCGTCTTTATCTCGTCAAGCGTAGCGTAACGTCGTCCTTTCATGGGCCTCTTCAGTTTAGAGAACAAGAAAAAGTCACAGGGGGCCAGATCTGGGGAATACGGTGGCTGCGGCATCATTAGTGTGTTGTTCTTGGCCAAAAAGTCGCGCACAAGCAACGATGTGTGAGCAGGGGCGTTATCGTGGTGCAAAAGCCAATTTTTGTTCTTCCACAAATCCGGGCGTTTCTGGCGGATTGCTTCGCGCAAATTGCGCATAACTTGCAGGTAATATTCTTATTGACCGTTCTTCCCTGTGGCAAGAACTCATGATGCACCACGCCCCTGCAATCGAAGAAAACTGTCAGCAAAACTTTCACATTCGACCGAACTTGGCGCACTTTTTTCGGTCTTGGTTCGTGCGGCAGTTTCCATTGAGATGATTGAGCTTTGGTTTCCACGTCATAGCCATAAACTCACCAGTTATGACCCTCTGGAGCAAATTTGGGTCGTCGCGTACAGAGTTTAACATCTCATTAGCAATGTTCATGCGATGCTGTTTTTGGTCCCAATTGAGCAATTTTGGTACGAATTTCGCGGCGACCCGTCTCATGCCCAAATCATTGATAAAAATCGAATGGCACGAGCCAATCGATATGTTTAGGTCCTCAGCAACTTCTCTAACGGTGATTCGACGATTGGCCAATACCATTTTCTCCACTTCATTAATTTTTTCGTCTGTTGTTGAAGTGCTCGGGCGTCCGGCACGCTCTTCGTCGTTCACATCTTCTCGGCCTTCTGAGAACATTTTGTACCACCGATAAAAATTGCTTCGGTCCAAGGTAGCTTCTCCGTATGCCACAGTCAACATTCGGAATGATACAGGTTCTTTGATATATTTTTTTGAATAGGTAAAAATCGAAGACAATCCAAAACACGTGCAAGCAAAGCAGCTGTCAACAATTAAGAGAACATTCAAAATGGCCGAGCTTGTCGGCATAAGTGAGAGACATGAGTACCAACATAACGCCACAAAAAAATCGAAATACGTAACCCGCGAAAATTCAAAATTCGCGATACTTTTTGAACACACCTCGTACGGTTGCAGTCCCCACTTCCTACCGCACCTAGTGCCATCTTCATTATGTCCTTGGAGTTTCTCTTTCAGGAGAGCTTCGAGTCTAGAATGACACTCAGATATTTCGCTTTATTGCTGCGCTCCCCCAATGGATGGGAGTGTGAGCTCGGGGAACTTGTATCTCCTTGTGAACAGCACCAGTTGGGTCTTCTGTGGGTTAACCCCTAGACAGTTCTGATGTGTCCAACTTAGGGTGCTAGCCAGAGCAGATTCCAATAGCTCATTGATTGAGTGTAAGAATTTACCCGTTACCATTAGAACCAGGTCATCTGCGTATGCTGTCACCCAACATTCGTTAAACTTCAAGGTTAGAATAAGTTCGTAGAGAGCCAGGTTCCAAAGAAGAGGGGAAATGACTCACCCTGCGGAGTGCCTCTCGGTGTTCTTATTCTTATATTGCTTGCACAGAGAATGGAGTTGATCACTCGGCTGCTTAGCATGTTCCTTGGCCAGTGAGTAATCCTCAAGTGTGAGTCAATTTTAGCAAGGGCTGCCGTGATCGACTCGGAACTGACATTGTTAAAGGCTCCCTTGATGTCGAGAAAGGCCGCCAACGTAAACTCCTTCTGATTCATCGATTCCTCAATGCTACCTACCACTTCATGTAGTGCGGTGTCAACAGATCTACCCTAAACGTTCGTGGTGTGAGCTTGAGAAGTGGAGATCCAGGAAAAGAAACGATGAAAGACTAATGGGTCTATAGTCCATTGGAGAGTTGTGATTTATCTTCCATGCCTTGGGGATGAAGACCACTCTCACCTCCCTCCAACTTCTGGGATCTTGGTCAGCCATATCAGTAGATTCAAGATCAATACTTGCAACATGACTGGTTGGAAGTCATCCGGTCCTGGTGATTTACAGGGTTGCAATGACTTGATAGACCAGCTTATCTTTTTGTCAGTGATAATTTCGTCAAACATCATCGTTTCTCTTTCCCCAGTTGCCTCGCTGTTTTGTAGATCTGTTGACGTGACCTCTGGTTCAGCATCTAGGGAGCCTGGGAAATGTTTTGAATAGTTTATCTTAAACCTAAGAAGTAATACTTTACGATCACATCAAAGATAATTTAAAAATTAGTAAAGGGTCCTCACAAAGGGTAAAAATATGTATCTTATAACTTTAAGCTTAAGTTACTAAAGATCTAGACGTGATGGGCCATTTCTGAATACAGATTCGTGCTAAGCAGACAAAAATCACCACACTAGAATCGCCAACAAACCTTTAGTATACTGAAAAAAGTCGTATTTTGTTGCATTGTGTATTTCTATCTTTTTTTCAAAAGTTCAGACAAGCACATCGGTACAAAAACCATTCCAGTTGAACCTTCGAAGCAGCCGAAATGGCTGCACAACGTAATTTTGCCTGGTTAGCCTTGCTAAAGCTGACGCTGCACCGGAATCAACAGAAGACCTGTATTGGACCCTTGACGTACAATGCACAGTACGTTCAAGTGGCAAAATTGCAGCCCACCTCCCGCCCAAACATTCAAAGGGGCGCAAACCGCCAATGTAAGACATGAAAACACGTGGGAAATTAACCTAAATAGGTAAAAGAGTCGCAACATTTCAAGGTACTGATAACATATAAGTATCCACCTATTTCTAATAGTTTAATTCCAGGAAAATATTTATCCTTTTAGGTCTCTAGGCTATTTATAGAACCACTCACTCAAGGAATTCAATATCAACAAAAACATATGTGAGAGACATTGTGATTAAAATCTCCCACGCACTTTCAGGCGGGCTGTCAAGCCATTCAAGAATAATATGGCAACATTGTTGCCTCAGCATTGTTGCCTCAACACTGTTGCCGCAGCAATGTTGCGCCAGTCTCATAATTTGTACTTGACTGCCACAAACAAAACAAAAAGGAAAACCAACCCTCATCAAAAAGCTTGCCTTTGTAAGCTTTTTGTTTGGCCTGTCTGCTGTCCCGCCCCCCACTTTTGGCCGGGCAATTTTGTCGCACGTGTCGGAAATTTCGTTACGGCCGATTGCTTTTCTGCTTCCCCCTTCCTAAGCGGGACAGGGGCGTAATATTTTGGGCAAACATAAAAAAATGTAAGCCTTATGCCCTAATGAAAAGGTAAATTCAATGCCCTTTGGCAGGTGAAGGCAGACTGGGCTGCCTAAATAACGGTAAATAGCAGTCTGATTTCCTGTCTCTCTCTTTCACTCTCAACAAATGGCATTGACTGCGTCTGGCAGCAAATAGCGGGCTTGCCATAAAAACACACGCCAGGCAATAGCGTAACAAAAACAATAAAAGAGAAATTAGCATAACGCATGAGTCGACAGTCGACTTCACCTCTCCCCCCCCACCCGCTCGCTGCTTTTTCGCTCGGGCTGTGTGTGATTTTAATGGGCTCGTGGGTGTTGGTCCAGCGGAGTCTGTATCTTGTTATTGTCTTCAGACACTCTTCGAATTCAATTGCCAACACGTGTCTGCTCGTAAAAACTGGCCGACTGCAATGCCACTTAATTGCCACCTAATGCATTCTACACTTAGTACGTCAATGCACAGAGATTTTTGGCAATAAAAGCATAACAAGGTCATAAACAAAAGTGCGTTATCAAATTTAATGTCAACTTTTATTTTTTAACCGCAAATCAAACAACAAACAAGATTTAGTTACGTTTACGTACTGTTCTAAAGACGTTTAGATACGCTAATGAGGAGGTTTAAAATTTAAGTTCACTTATGAAACAAAACGGAAAAAATTGACCTATGGTTTTTCCCGCAAGAGCAGACTCTGGGGAAAAATATTGTTATTGTAAGTTTTGCCGATTAAATTTGTTCTTAAGCCTTGAACTTCTTTACTCATACGCCGTGATGCCTTGAGTCATAACAGCTTCGAAATGATTTTTCGCATATTGTTAAAAATTTCATCTTATTAGCGAGTTTTTCCACTTCAAGGCCCTGCACGTGATGTTTTGTTTTTCCCAATACTATAAATCCAGAAACAAAAATGACGATATTAATGATACTCGGCCAGATTGTTAGGTTTCACAAATCAGACTAGTTTTAGGAGTACCCCCAATGGAACTTTATTGTGGAAAAGTATACAAAAACTCCCACCCTTCTCTTCCTTCCTTCCTTATCATCGCTCTACCTTCCTGATCGGAAAAATATTGCCAGGAATGAAATTGGAACACCAAAAAAATGTAAATAACGATACCCCCTTTGGTTTTTAAGATTTTACCCCAGCTCTGGCCACACTAATCATCGTTATCACGATCAATACTTCGATAGCCTATCGCGGCAAGTGATTTGTCAACAAGAGAGGGAGCTGAGTCGAAAGCCCCGACCCCAAAATACCCTGTTCCCTTCATTTACCCCCGCTCCATAGAGAAAAATTGTTTCAAACATAACTTCGGTGTTGTTGGTCCGATCTTAAAGATCTTCCCAGAATAGATAGATAGCCGAGCTTTCTTTGACAGTTTTTTGCGGTTAGGTGATGGAGGGTGAACATTTTTCCATATCTGAAACAAACTTGATCTGTGTATGGTATACACGATGACATGACATAAGGCCCAAGGACATAAAGCCCATATCAAAATAGATCGCAGTCCGCTTCGAAATATCACTCAGATTTGAAATGGGCTATAAGTCCGTATAAAATTCGGACATAATGCCCAGATTTTTCCGGACTTAAGGCCCATTTGAGAATTTGAATTCAGTGTCAGTGCTCTGCTTGATGCGGACATATATATAATAAAAGAATATAAATAATTCAAAGATTTTCAAAAGTTTGATGAACGAGTATGGCAGTCCAAATCTCAAATTTTGAATTTCTCCAAGGCGCCAGACGAAACAGCGCCTTAATATATGTTAAGGTCAGGGATGCAAACCGATTCGAAATAAGGACTGGTTCGGTTCAGTGGTTCACATAGTTTTTGAACCACCGGTTCGGTTAATTACATGGTTCTTGAAGCCAACTGAACCGCGGTTTCGGTTCGGTTCAGTGGTTCAGTCTTTATTATAAATTTAATGAAGGCCAGTTTCTGTTTTTGCAAATAACCCCGATCTTCCCTAAAATCTGCTCGGAAAGGAATTCGCAACGCACTTTATGTTCTTGGATGCCGAAAATCTCTACCCTTAAAGCCATCCTTAAGTTAAACTACCAAATATTTTCATAATTATATTTAAAAGAAATGACAGAATCTTATTTCTAGGATCGCCCTTATTTCCGCCGAACATAAACCCTTAAAGATTTTGCTTTAATCTGTTCGAAAATCTATTTCTTTTCAGACTTTCGATGGTAAGGCAGTCCAAAAGTTGTCAAAAACGCATTTCTGTTCAAGGATCGTTTTTAATTTGGCCGCGTCTCAAGCCCTTAGCCATTTCTTAAGTATAAAGTCTAAAGTCTGCGCGAAAAGATATTTATCCGAAGTTTCAAAGGAAAAGCAGTCCGATAACCTGTTAGAAACTCCATTATTTTGTTGGATCGCCCTTAATTTCACCTTATGTGAACTCTTTTGTTGAGTATAACGTAGCAATTAACACTGAAATCTTCTCGGAAAGTAATTTTTTTAGACTTTTGAAGTTGCGGCAAGTCCAAAACTTCTTTTTGTTCTAAGATTACCCTTCTTTCCACCAAACCCTAACCCTTTAAGCCCATTGTGAAGTCTAAAATTAAAAAATAACCTTAAATCTGTTCAGAAAGTAATTGTTTTGGACTTTTGATGCTGCAGAAGTTTGGAAAACTATAAACCTAGGTGGGACATACTATTTGATGAAGAATAAAGTCGAACACATTATAAAGTACTAGTTCTGGTTTTAAGAGGTAGTACACCCCCCGGTTATTGTTTGAACCAACTCTATTTGATCTAGCTTATCCTTTATAAATTGATTATTTTCTCAGAGAAAGCTTTTTTATACCGGAAAACTTTTTAAATATTAAAGCTAGCGTTAAAGCTATTGCGTCTTTTCCCCAAACTTTTACTTCAATATTTGAAATATAATGATTTCTAAAGTGATATATGTGTTTGACCATTTCGATACTGAATTCCTAGAGAATTGAAAAGTTTGAATAGTTGGATGTCCCGTAAAGGAAATAATATATGCAAACAAATCGACTAGCAACTTTCAAAGAAGGAATATTAACTTATAACAGGCATATTCAAAAGTCGGTGGACAATTGCATGGTTCGGTTCGGTTCAAAACCGGTTTGCTTCCCTGATTAAAACCGAAACAAATTACGGTTTCGGTCAAGGCATTTATATTGGCCGAAAGCCTTATTTAACTGTTTAGGAAACGGACAGGCAACCTCTGTCCTTTTCCCATAATATAGCCTCAGCCGAAATATACCAATGGCCCGGGTTAAACAACTCGACCGATACCGAAAATAGTTTCGGTTTTAATCCCTGCTTTAAGTACAACAATTTGAAAAATAGGGGAAAGTTAACTTCGGCTCGACCGAAGTTTTGTATACCCTTGCAGCTTCCATTGAAAACAAAAAAGTTTTTCTATTTAAGACTACTTTTTGGTCCTTACTTGTCTATGGATCTATACTATATAGATGTCTGATTTCGACCAAACTTGGTGAAATCTTGGAAAAGTTAATTACGAAATTTGGAGGCGATCCCATTTAAAACTAAAAAGTTTTTCTCACTAGAACTTCTTTTTCGACAGATCAATCATACTGCAGCTATATGATATAGTTATCCGATTTTATGAAAACTTTGTAGAAATATGTTAAAGTATATAAAATAAGAATATGCCAATAAAAAGGACGTTTTTATTAAAAACAAAAAGGTTTTTCTCACTAGAAATAGTTTTTCGACCGATCGTTCCTATGGGAGCTATAAGTTATAGTCATCCGATTTCGACCCAACTTTGTAGAATTGTGTAAAAGTATACAAAATGAGTGCATGCCAATGATAAGGACGTTTTCATTAAAAACAAAAAAGTTTTTCTCACTAGAACTAGTTTTTCGACCGATCGTTCATATGGCAGCTATATGCTATAGTCTTCTGATTTCGACCAAACTTAGTGAAATCATGAGAAAGGATAGTAAACTAAGAAATACGTACTTTGGAGGCGTTTCCATTAAAAACAAAAAAGTTTTTCTCACTAAAACTAGTTTTTTGACCGATCGTTCCTATGGCAGCTATATGCTATAGTCATCCGATCCGGCCACCAGAAGATTTCGTGCAAAGTTTGGTGAGGATAACTTTAAAACTGACGGAGGAGATAGCATAGAAACAGACAGACGGACAGACGGACAAGGCTAAATGAACTCAGCTCGTCATGCTGATCAAGAATATATATACTTTATGTGGTCGGAGATGCTTCCTTCTATGCGTTACAAACATCCGGACAATTTTATAATACCCTCTGCAAGGGTATAAAAATGAAAGCTATCGGAATCCTATCATGGACATTAACATGCCTGGAGAGTCCGATCTTACCTTGGCTGTTACATTACAAATTTGTCTCATCATTCCTATAAGAGACAATAATTGCTGGTGAGCAAATAATTTGAGTGAAATATGCAAAATTCAGTAAAACTTATGTACTATGTAAATAATAACACAGTGCTACAAATTTCACAAAAGTGCAAAAACCCGGGAAATGACTTAGCGTACTCTGTAGAGCAGGTCGCGTATAGCACTTCCTCATACTTGGTTTTCCTCGGGGACCCCCAAAATCTGAAGATATGGCCCAAAAACCGTTTTGTGCTCATTTTGCTCTTTTTACATGAAATAACTCGCGAATGGTACACCTGATTTTCTATAAACTTGTTCAATCCAATAGCGACGAGAAGATTTTCGTATATTATATTCAATGCTTTCATAGATGTAACGCGATGGCTGATAAATGCGAGTTAAGTCATTTCCCTGGTTTTTTCCCACTGTAGCACGGTGTTATTAATGATATTATTATATTGTTATATATATATACCAACCATTCAAAAAGATAAAATATTGTAGAGCATTAACCAAACCTTTGCCCATCCTCAAAGAACAAAATCTACATTTATATATTAATTAGTCTTTCAAAGATTTAAGTGGCAGTAAAACAAAATTTATTTAATTTTTTGGGGTTCCCATTGCAATTGTCAACACGTAATCCATTTTTATTTTAGCAATATTTAATAAAAAAAAAATATACCTAAAATGCTATAAAACCACTTTGACACACTAACCCGCAGAACATTTAGATATACCCTCTACAAAAAAAAAACAAGCAAGCTTTATGGTAAGTGGTTTTATTTTGACATTTGCCGAAAATTAAATTTGCTTTTTTGTTGAACCAAATGACTCGGCAAATGGCGACATGCTCGTGCCTGGTTATCAATAGAGACTTTGACTTATTTTTAGACGTATCAGCGAAACGGCAACGCGTCAGCGCTGCGTCGCGTTTGTAACACAAAAAAAAAAATAACACAAGCGTCTGTGGATATTGGTACCGGGTTTTCCCCGCATGTGTCGCCTTCAATTTGTAAAAATTTTTTATTGCTTTCTCGGCAACGCAATGTCAAGGCCTTTTCGCAATATTCTTTTGCCAAGAATATCGGCAATGCTCATAGAGATTGTGCCAAAGGCACGCCTCCAACAAACAGCCACGCGCCTTTACTATGTGAATCAAAAATATTCCTAAATGTGTTGTTCAAGTGACGCCAATGGTCCCCAGCATGGTCTGTGCTTATATATTTTGATAGAGGCGAATTGAGGGCGCATTCAAGGAGGAACACAGTTTAGCAAATGAAAGATTGAGACAGGGTTTAAGACTGAATCCTGGCTCAGCTCAGCAATATTAGGCTAGAGGATTTTGATGTATGGAAACCAAAAAAATATCTCTCTCTCTCTCTCTGTGCAGAACAAGGCTTGTCTAGAAAAGAGAGGCCTAAAACTGAGAGTGTGTTGGTGAGCGAAAATAAAGCTTCACAAACCTGCTCTGACCTACTTCATCGACCGCTGGAGAGCGACAGAAAAGCTGTTTGCTGGTATGCGTTAGGCTCATGTCGGTGTGAATAGTGTGACCAACGCTGATCTTTTGAAATTCAAAAAGGCAGCTGCTTTTACTTTACATGTGGAAAATGCGACGATTGGTTTTTGAAAAGGACCTTCGAGCCCAATTTAAGATAATCCGCGTTTCTTGCCAACGAAGGGCTGTGTGTTAGCTGCATTTTGAAAAAGATCAAGATGTACAAAACTTGGAGTTAATATAATTAGTAATTAAATTGCTGGCCGTTCGAATACTGCATGGATGAGAGCAAAACTTTCCATTCGGTCCATTCATGGTCAAATTATTCAAAAGTTAATTAATTGTATTAGTCAATAAATAGCAATCTAATCAAATAATCTCTTTATTTTTGCCATTAAAATAATTTTGCAATCAATCAAATCAAATTAATTAATAAATGAAAATGGGCAACACGCTTACGCTTATCATACACCAAAAGGCCACAAATCACTTTCCTACTCAGGGATAACGCTCGTATATATGCATAAAAGCGGTTACTAGGTGGAATCTTCGATTGCTTTATCTCCATTCTCTTTCACCTGATCGCTAACAAAACTAAGTAAATAATTCTAGTGGAATGATCTACCTAAGAAATGGCTATGACTGCAATTATTCTTTCCTTTCCGATCTTTCCATTTCTAAGATCTGTTTGTTTATACGGACAGGCAGACATGACTTGACTGCTGATGATGACGAAAAATAGTTTTTATTAATATGGTCGTAAATGTTTCATTTCGAATGTAACGAGTTACAAAACTTAATTTAAGCGGGCATTTTTGAATCTGAGCTTTTATTTAAGTCAGAGCTTTGGTGCGCTTTTGAACTTTTGTTCACTAACCAAAGCTCGATGCTAAGCAACTTTCAGCAATTGAAGCTTTTTGGTTATGTGCTTTATAGCAATCAGCTTTCTGTTCGCTGCTGACAGCGGGTAAAATTTGAAGCTTAGTTTCGTTGTCATTTAGCCCTCTTCTGGCCTAGGCGACTGAATTTTACATGTTTTTTAAGACTCCATTACTTTCATTCCGTTTGCTAAAAATACAAATTGAACTTAATTGAGAATAGAGTGAAGGTCGAAATAATTCAGTGTGACTGTGGCGAACACTATCGGGGCCTTGATTGAAACATCTTGCATACGAAATGCTCCGCCTTTCACATTCTTGCGGTTTGCGTTATACTCCATATTCAAAACTCGATACTCAGTAATCGATAATAAAGAGTGATTTTTTAGCTATTATCTTTTTAGCAACACTGGTTTAAACAGCTCACGCATGTTTCGTGTTTTGTTTCACTGTCAAACATCTTCAGTTTGGTCTATAATTTAACCATGAATCGTCTTACAAACGAACAACGCTTGCACATTATTGAATTTTATTATCAAAAGTTCATAGCGCGCTTCTTCCTTTTTATGGTCTGTTTAATCGACCCACTGAAGCGGCTATTCGGGCTATTGTGACTAAATTTTGCACCAAATTTACATTGTTGGACATTAAACCACCAACACGCTTACGTAGAGTGCGAACTGAAGAAAATATCGCAGCTGTATCGGCCAGTGTTAATGATGACCATCAATTATCGATTCGTCGCCGTTCGCAGCAATTGGGGTGGAAAATTTTGCGGAAGGATTTAGGTGTGAAGCCTCTCAAATTACAGCTGGTGCAAGAATTGAAGCCAAACGACCTACCGCAACGTAGAATTTTTGGTGAATGGGCTCTTGGAAAGTTGGCTGAAGATCCACTTTTTTACCGAAAAATTGTGCTCAGCGACGAAGCTCATTTTTGGCTCAATGGGTACGTAAATAAGCAGAATTGTCGATTTTGGAGTGAATATCAGCCAGAAGCATTACAAGAGCTACCAATGCATCCAGAAAAAGTCACAGTTTGGTGCGGTTTATGGGCTGGTGGCATCATTGGACCGTACTTCTTCAAAGATGATGCGAATCGTAACGTAACTGTGAATGGTGAGCGCTACCGTGAGATGATAACCAACTTTTTTTTGCCCAAAATACAAGAGCTTGACTTGCATGACATGTGGTTTCAACAAGACGGTGCAATGGACTTATTGAGAGGCGAGTTCGGTGAAAATTTTATTTCACGTTCGGGACCGGTCAATTGGCCGCCTATATTTTGCGATTTAACGCCTTTAGACTATTTTTTGTGGGGCTGTGTTAAAGCTCATGTCTATACAGACAAGCCCGCTTCAATTGACGCATTGGAAGAAAACATTGAAGCATTTATTCGTGAGATACCGGCCGAAATGTTGGAAAGAGTATGCCAAAATTGGACTAAGCGGATGAACCATTTGAGGCGCAGTCACGGTCAACATTTGCATGAAATAATCTTCAAACTATCGTTTCAAATAAAGATTTCATGCTTTTTTCTGAATTTTACGAGTTTTTTTTTTGGAAAACTTTCCTATAGCTCTTTAAAAATCACCCTTTACAAACGGGAGCTTTTCAAAAAACTTCATAAAGTTTGCTACACCGTGTAAAACCCGTGTAAGAAATAAGAATAAGAAGTTTGGAGTCGTTTCCATGCAACACAAAAATGTTTTTCTCCGTTATTTGTTTATGAACCGCAGAAACAAACCAGATAATCATATTGGGAAACCAACACGCACACTTACATAAGGTACATGCCTTGAAGCTGTGGCTGAAGTTACATGCTATAAATTGAATAGAATTGGACTATTGAGTTCATTCGAATTCTCAAGCCGTTTTTCGAAAACGTGCTTATATAAATAGGACTTGTAAGTGGCTTGCTGGCATCAGCGCTTGGAACTCACTGATGAGATGAATTTGGACTTAATCGAAACAGTTCTGTCTGAGTTTTTTAAAGCTGCCCAATATGCACAATATCTATGTTGATTTTCATTGATTATTAAAAAAAAAAAATAATAATCTATCATTGACCTTGAGACTGCTAACAAACACTTTGATTAAAATCAAAAACTGGTCACTAAAAACGCATATTATATCCAGTTTCTCTAGAATGACATCGGCCACTCTTCGAACATTCTCAAAGAAAATATCAGCTTGAGGTATTCAAAAACGATGCCGATTAGATTTTGGGATTTTCTTCTCACCAAAAACAGTTTTTAGTTTATATTATTTGTAATAAGTTCCAGTTTAAAAAAAGGTCTTTCAAATCGCTCACAATTAACAATTTTATAAGCAATCCATTGGCTCTAACTGACCTTATTAACCCAAAGAATCTTCAGTCACGATTGTTCAATTTGTACAAATAAACTTTCTTAAGCAGTTGCCATTCGGGAGTAACATAAAATCAGTGTCAATGACTTGAAAACAGGACTCGTGTCTTATAATTCTTTCATTATTTTGTTTATGTCTTAGAATTTTGAGCTAGCAGAGGTTCTTTTTATGGTTAATACGAAACTTTCATGAAATGCCCAAAAACAAGAATTAGCATTTTACATAAACAAATCGTGCCTTCGATTGGGTTGAGCTATATGCAATGCATATTCAATTAGCTTATAAGGATCGATAATTTGTAGAAGAGGTGTAAGACAGCAAGAGGAAAGCTAATGAATACAAATGGGAAATATAATTAATCAAATGCGAGTGGGTAAACAACAAATTGTGGTGCTATTTGGCTTCCGAGCCCAAAGTGTTAGGACTAGCTTCTCTACATGTCTTGTGTGCTTCTTATTTTTGCAAAATTCGAGACTTAACTTTTATGTTAGATTGAAATCCTTCAAAAAACATAAAAGGGTAAGGTTTGCCTGGAGCGTTCCGGCTCAGAATGCTACGGTTCTAGTCCGGCTTGCACTGCCACCAGAAGTTATTTCCATTTTCTTTCAAATTCTTGTCATAAAACCTTCACCTTGAAATGACTTGAAAAACACATGGCAGGTAATCAAAAACTTTTACATAATATTTAAAAAATCATAAACAGCATTCGGGTGAGTCATTTACCCACATATTATTTAAATCTTAGTTAAATTTGCGGTGGCTCTTTGAACTCGTCGCGTGGCTAAGAATGAGAACGCGAGTCACCCTTTTGTCGTTTTGGGTGACTCAAACATGTCTGCACTATCAGTTGGCTACATGAATATTAACTAGAAGAAGTCCACAACGCCGCCAGTGTCAGTCTGGTAGTCTCCTAGTTGCATTTTGGGTCATCCACTCATCCAGCCCAGCGGAAGTCAGGCAGCACGCGCCGCTTTTGCCTACTTACCCTTTGATTTAACCGATTGCCCAACAATTGATCTGACCATATAATTGCCATCAACGTTGATTGCATAAAAAAGCAGCGCGGCAACGCCTCTTATTCCACTTTATGGCATAGGTTTTTTAACTCCTTTTTATATATTTTATTTTTGGCCCTGAGCAATCCCACGCCTATAAAACAACAGACACCCCAGCACGAGTCAAATGTCGTATTTCATTAGGCTCAACTCATGTTCAACGCAGCGGTGGGTTAGGTCCTCCTTCCCATTCCAATAGAATTGTAAACACGCCAGTTCAATGCGCCCCAGAATTGAATTACATGAAAATGCCCAATGCGTTGCGGAAATCGTACAAACTGGTCATGAAAAATGCATCACCCGGGCCTGGGCAAAGACCATAAAACGTTTAGCCAGACGACGACAACAAACGACAACGCCTGGACCTGGGCTTGGGCATCCTGGGCGAGTGATGAAAATGTACGACTTTTGCTCAAGGCGCTAAGTGAGGCAACAAAAAATATTAAAAGTACATTTTCTGTTATACACTTACTTTCATAGGCCCTAACTAAGGGAAATGTTAACATTTTATTTCTAGTTTAAGGTTCGAGTTTATAGTTTAATTTAAAATGGTGACTGAAAGAACAACCAAAGAATGAAGCTCTTAAAGATGAAGTCAATATAGTACAAGCAGTTAAGGATATCTGCTTTCTCTAGGTTTTTTGGTTCGAACTAAAGCATAATATCAATGAATTATTACCCAGAACTTGTTACTTAATTTACAATTTCGAAGTCTGTTTTGAAGAAGTTCCATCACCAATGAGTCACAATGCAACATGAAATTCAATATGCGATTCTTTACGACAGTACAAGTTTTCATTGAATGCAAACACTATTTCTAATTGGTTGTAAAGATTTAAGCTTGGACATTTTACAACAGTTAACGATTCTCTATAATTGGGCAAAACTTATTTGGTTTCCTCAAATAAAATTATATTACAAAATTCGTCGACAGGGAGGAAAGTTCCTTTGGCCCAACAATTCTGCAATAACTACCAAAATGGAAGGTTATATTACACTCAAAAAAAACCAGGCCAAATTGCCTTTAACTTTTGAAATTCGACGACACCAAGACGTGTGTAGTAACTTCTTAAATTTAATGGTCTTTTGCCTACTTTTTTTATAGAATACTTTCTTTCTGTTGGTTTACTTCAGTCTTCCTTTTGACTTAACTAAAATTAGTAATCATTATTTTGTTTTGACTTAACCTTGTCTGGGACTCAAACTCGGGCATCTTACCGCATTCGACTATCAAGCACTCGCGTGAGTCACAATGAAATGTTAAGCACTCAGCAATCTGAATTTCAGTAGCCCCAGTGCTAGGAATTCGAGCTTGAGAATTAAAAGCGGTGTTGTAATTATTCCTTTTTTTTATATTTTTTTGTTTTTTGGCAGAATTTTCTAAACTTTTAATAATATTTTGGCTTGTCACAGCCCAAAGGACCAAAGCCAAGATCCTCATCATCTGTTGGCTGCTGTGCCTCTAATTTTCGCTCAATATAAAAGGACCTTCAGTTTGACGGCGAATCCAAACGGCAGTTTGAGAAGCTTTTCATGGCAAGTTACCTCAAAGCTGGCGCTAACAGCTGGTGAAGGTGACCGCGTGTGCAAGTTTTTTAAAGAAAAACTTACGTCGAACCCTCGGCCACATGCACAGCGGGCGCACACACTAGCCGCTGAGCAACACCTGTCCAAAATTTCTAAACTAGTTTTTCTTAATTTCATAAACGTGTATTCCTAAGGGCGTTTTACTAATATTAGTGGTTGTCACCCCATTTTAAGAATCTTGTGCTGTTTTTATACCCTGTTCCCATTGAAAATGGGAAAAGGGGTATCATGAAGTTGTGCAAAAGTATGTAACAGGTATATATAAAGTATATATATTCTTGATCAGCATCAAGAGCCGAGTCGACTTAACCATGTCCGTCAGTCTGTCCGTATGAGCGCGTCGATGTCAGAGACTATAAGAGGTAGAGCCACAAATTTTTGCATGTAGGTAGGTGTATACCTGATTCAAATCGAGTTTGTTTCAGATTTGGAAAATTCCTCCCCCTACCCCCTTTCAGCGCAAAAAAATGTCAGAGCCACAAATTTTAAGATAAAACTTCCAAACTAAACTTTCAAAAAGTATCGCGAATTTTGTATTTTTTCAAAAATTATTTATTTTTCACGAATATCTATTTTGTCCCCTTCAAAGTAGTCCCCATGGGATATTATACCTTGTGCCAACGGTTTTTCCAATCTTCGAAGCACTTCAAAAAATCATTTTTTTATCTTGTTCAGCTCCTCCTTCGATACCGTCTTTATCTCGTCAAGCGTGGCGTAACGTCGCCCTTCCTTTCATGGGCCTCTTCAGATTAGGGAACAAGAAAAAGTCACAGGTGGCCAGATCTGGGGAATACGATGGCTGCGGCATCATTAGTGTGTTGTTTTTGGCCAAAAAGTCGCGCACAAGCAACGATTTTGTTCTTCCACAAATCCGGGCGTTTCTGGCGGATTGCTTCGCGCAAATTGCGCATAACTTGCAGGTAATATTCCTTATTGACCGTTCTTCCCTGTGGCAAGAACTCATGATGCACCACGCCCCTGCAATCGAAGAAAACTGTCAGCGAAACTTTCACATTCGACCGAACTTGGGGCGCTTTTTTCGGTCTTGTCGTTCACATCTTCTCGGCCTTCTGAGAACATTTTGTACCACCGATAAACGTGGCTTCGGTCCAAGGTAGCTTCTCCGTATGCCACAGTCAACATTCGGAATGCATCCGCGTACTTAATTTCGTTTTTCACACAAAAATTGATACAGGTCCATTTTTTTGAACAGGTAAAAATCGAAGACGATCCAAAACACGTGCAAGCGAAGCAGCTGTCAACAATTAAGTGAACATTCAAAATGGCCGAGCTTGTCGGCATAATTGAGAGACATGTGTATCAACATATCGCCACAAAAAAATCGAAATTCGAATATACGTAACCCGAGAAAATTCAAAATTCGCGATACTTTTTGAACACACCTCGTATATATCATGTAAGGCCCAATATCTATCTATTCTGAAAGATCAATAAGATTGGACAAAAAACACCGAAGTTATATACGAATCAATTGTCAGTTACCGCGTTTGTGTATGAAAACACAAGAAGTCAAGGGAACAGGGTATTTTGTAGTTGGGGCACTCGACTACAGATCCCTTATTTGTTATACCCTTGCAGAGGGTATTATAAAATTGTCCGGATGTTTGTAACGCATAGAAGGAAGCATCTCCGACCACATAAAGTATATATATTTTTGATCAGCATGACGAGCTGAGTTGATTTAGCCTTGTCCGTCCGTCCGTCCGTCCGTCTGTCTGTTTCTATGCTATCTCCTCCGTCAGTTTTAAAGCTATCCTCACCAAAGTTTGCACGAAGTCTTTTGGTACAAATACGCTTTACATTTGTCGGAACCGGCCGGATCGGATAACTTTAGCATATAGCTGCCATAGGAACAATCGGTGGAAAAAGTAGTCTTAAAGAGAAAAACTTTTTTGTTTTTAATGGAAACGCCTCCAAAGTACGTATTTCTTAGTTTACTATCCTTTCACATGATTTTACTAAGTTTGGTCGAAATCGGATGACTATAGCATATAGCTGCCATAGGAACGATCGGTTGAAAAACTAGTCTTAGTAAGAAAAACATTTTTATTTTTAATGCAAACGCCTCCAAAGTATGTATTTCTTAGTTTACTATCCTTTCCCATGATTTCACTAGGATTGGTCGAAATCGGATGACTATAGCATATAGCTGCCATATGAACGATCGGTCGAAAAACTAGTTCGAGTGAGGAAAACTTTTTTGTTTTTAATGAAAACGTCTTTTTTATTGGCATATTCTTATTTTATATACTTTAACACATTTCTAGAAAGTTTTAGCGAAATCGGATGACTATAGCATATAGCTACAGTATGAAAGATCTGTCAAAAAAGGAGTTCTAGTGAGAAAAACTTATTTGTTTTCAATGGAAGCTGCTAGGGTATACAAAACTTCGGCCGAGCCGAAGTTAACTTTTCCCTATTTATTTTTATTTTGCCGAGTCTCTAGCCCTAAGCCATTTATTGAGTATTAAGTCCCAGTTTGCTCTAAAGTCTGCACGAAAAGATATTTTTCCGAAGTTTCGAAGGAAAAGCAGTCCGATAACGTGTTAGTAACTCCATTAATTTCTTGGATCGTCCTTTATTTCACCCTATGTTAACTCTTAAAGCTTTTTGTTGAGTATAACATTGCAATTTACCCTGAAATCTCCTCGGAAAGTTATTTTTAAGACTTGAAGTTGAGGCAAGTACAAAACTTCTTTTTTTTCTAAGATTACAGCCCTTCATTCCACCAAACCTTAACCCTTTAAGCCCATTCTGAAGTCTAACATTCAAAAATATCCTTAAATCTGCTCAGAAAGTAATTGTTTAGGACTTTTGAAGCTGCAGAAGTTTGAAAAACTATAAACCAGGGTGGGGCATTCTATTTGATGAAAAATTAAGTTGGATCAAACACATTATAAAGTAGTAGTTCTGGTTTTAAAAGGTATTACACTCCGGGCTTTTGGGTGAACCAATTCTATTTGGTCTAGCTAATCCTTTAAATATTGAAAATTTTCTCAGAGAAAGCTATCTTTTACCGAAAAACTTTCTAAAATATTAAAGCTTACCTATTATATTTCAATATTCGAAATATAATGATTTCTAAAGTGATATGTGACTTTTCGACCATTTCGTTACTGTGTTCCTAGAGAATTAAAAAGTTTGAGTAGTTGGATGAGCTTGCTTCGTCCATAATGATATCCCTTTAATAGCTGTACTCCTGGCTAAAGTTGGATTAAGGTGAACAAGTCAAATTCCCAAAATTTGTGCGTCTTGAGACTCGTCAGTGAACTAAACCGAACCGAATCGTTTTCATTTGTGATTTTCAGTTCGGTTCAGCATATTCGAAGGGACGCCGGTTCGGTTTGCGGTTCGGTTCACCAGCTGAAAAAAGCGGTTCGGTTTGGCTCAAAACCGGTTTGCATTCCTGCTTTAAGCTCATGTATGCGATATCGAATCGTAAGCCTCTCGTTTAACACCGACGACGACGATACAAGCAGTGTACGGTTTGAGAAAAACAAGAAAGAGACAAGAGAAACAAGAGAAACAAGAGAAAGAAATTTTAAGACGAATTTCTAAAAACCAGAAAAAATAAAACATTTTGCATGTAGCTGCTAGATGTTCTCACTTTTGTAGTCACTGTTTTTTTGTTTCAGAGCAAATAAGAGCTGCCAGTGTCTAGGGCGGTCTTTGCTCTCTTACACACAGAAAAAATGTACCGTTGGAAAATTTAACATTTTTTTTTGAAAATTCGCCAATTTCACCCTGTGTTTTTGTCACCCATCAGTGTTTCCATTTGAACACAAAAGGTCAGCACTTTTGAGTTCAAAATATTTTCAATTTTTATTATAAAGCGATACACTTTTGAAATCAATACTTGCCGCTTTTCGACCAAGCAACAAGATTGCTTCTGAAAACAGCGAATTAAGCAAATTTGAATTTGAAACTTTTTACTTATTCTTCTGGGTGGCCGGGTGGCTCAGCGGCTAGTGTGCGCGACCGCTGTGCAAGAGGTTGTGGGTTCGATCCCGCCTTGAAACATCTAATAAAAAGTTTTTGTTTTGTTTATACGTTTCAGTAGTTAAAATCAAAATCAGCCTCCTTTGTGATGTTGTGTATGCCTCTTTTAATTAATGTAAAATACAACATTACCTCGAGGAGGCTAATTCTTGGTAGTTTGAACATCATAAATGTCGTAAAAACAGCCAGAAACTACTTACATAACCAAATCAACTCAATGAGACCGCTTTTTTCCAACTTGTACACAAAAATTTATTAACACAACACCGGAACATTGATGGAGATCATGAAATGACAACACTTTTCACAGTTCAAGGAAAAGCGGGACTACTCTACTTTTGTCAACGATGACCACACCTCAAAGCCACGGTCGCCACGGTGATGGGCAGCACTTGACAGGTACAGACTATAATATTGTCAGGCTTGACTGACTTTCTTACTTTTCTCTATAAGTATATTAGTTTATTCACCAATTTGCATAAGAGTATTTGCTGTCTTACCTGAGCAACTCAAATTTCTTCTTCCCTCTTATTTCGTTACAGTTCTGCACACACACACACACTCACTCAGCCAAATACACTCCTCGAGAGAGCTGCCCGGTCTGGCCCATACAGACGCCCTGGGGGCGCCTAAACTTGACCAAGACAATCTCAACTGAATCGACGACCAGCCGTCTAGGTGGTGTTAGGCTTGGACTCGCTGAAATCAATCGATTCGACATTATTATTAATTTTTCATAACTTCTGCAGCGGCCGGCGGCTTTCCGCCCTGTGTGCAATATGGCGCCCTAAAAGCCCGACTCCAACTCGAAGCCCATGTGAAACTAATCTATTTGTGCGGCAAAAAGGGCCGCCTAGGCAGGCCTCATCCTCCTGGCCCTGGTCCTGGTAGTCTCAAGCGTGTTATCTGCTATCGCTGCGCTTTGATCTTTTACCGCTTCTGCTTTGCATAATAAATTCGCTATCGATGAAAACTAACTTGCAACCCGATCGCCGTCTCAGTCTCGTCTGGCAGGGATTTCCCGGCAATTTGTTTGGCAGTCCAAGCCTTTGGGCCATGGGCTGTTTAATTCCATTGCCTGTGCGATTTCGGCTTTTTATTACAATAGCATAATTTTTTACTATGCTTAATGAGTTCTGCTTTGATTAGTTTTTCATATTTCTTGTTGTTTCAGTTCGGTCTGTGGAGCCTCATTGGCTCCGGGCACTTGTGTAGTTTGTGGGGTGTCTCAATCTTTTGGAGAGAAGGAAGAGTTGTGGCGGTGGTGGGGGGCAACTTGTGGGGAGCAAGTTGCTGGCACGGCTTATTGAAATGTTTTCATTAGACTGTAGAGTTTGGTTTGGCATTTGGGTGGCGTACCTTAATAAGAAGTAAGGCGGCTGCTATGGGCATAAAGTTAACTGGGGTCTATTTAGTTGCTATACAGACCACTTTCTACTGCAAAGGTTCTGGGGAAATATTAATTCAACTCTTGAAACAGTTTTTAAGCTAATTTGATATCAGGTAAAAAAGCTATAATCATCTCCTTAGAAAACTCATGCTCCGTTTCAATGGAAGCTCATATCTTCCACGGTTTTGTAGATAGTTGGTTCGTACCTTTTCGCACATTTAGTTATCAGCTTAATGTATCGACTTGCCGAAGGAATCATAAAGATCGGATGAACAAAAGTCGAGTTATAAGGAAAGCAAATTTTAATGCGCGGCAGTAACAGTTGCAGAGCGATGGGCAGCACACTAGACACTCTATGGCTTCTTTGCCACTTTGTATGGCTTCTACATTAAATAGATCAGATATTTGCAAATTTTGGGGGGTATAGAGTCTATAACTGTCGAGCTTGACGGACTTTCTTACTAGACTTTTTTTTTCCAAAATTTACTTAAATGTTTGAAGTTGATTTGCGCGGTCTAAGAATTCAAAGTGGCCGGTTGGCTTAGCGGCTAGTGTGCGCGACCGCTGCGCACTGGGCGAAATGGGCAATCTGGCGCGAAAAAAGTCAAAATTTCTACTTTCAAATTCATTCAAACTAGTTTTTTTTTATAAAAGGTGATTTTTTAAGAGCTATAGGAAAGTTTTCCAAAAAAAAAACACATAAAATTCAGAAAAATGCATGAAATCTTTATTTGAATCGATAGTACGGTCCATATAATTTAATGTTTGAAGATTATTTCATGCAAATGTTGACCGTGACTGCGCCTCAAATGGTCCATCCGCTTAGTCCAATTTTGGCATACTCTTTCCAACATTTCGATCGGTATCTCACGAATAAATTCCTCAATGTTGTCTTCCAATGCGTCAATTGAAGCGGGCTTGTCTGTATAGACAAGAGCTTTAACATAGACCCACAAAAAATAGTCTAAAGGCGTTAAGTCGCACGATCTAGGCGACCAATTGACCGGTCCCGAACGTGAAATGAAATGTTCACCGAACTCGCCTCTCAATAAGTCCATTGTTGCGCGTGCTGTGTGGCATGTGGCACCGTCTTGCTGAAACCACATGTCATGCAAGTCAAGCTCTTGCATTTTGGGCAAAAAAAAGTTGGATATCATCTCACGGTAGCGCTCACCATTCTCAGTTACGTTACGATTCGCCTCATTTTTGAAGAAGTACGGTCCAATGATGCCACCAGCCCATAGACCGCACCAAACTGTGACTTTTTCTGGATGCATTGGTAGCTCTTGCAATGCTTCTGGCTGATATTCACTCCAAAATCGACAATTCTGCTTATTATCGTACCCATTGAGCCAAAAATGAGCTTCGTCGCTGAACACAATTTTTTCGTCAAAAGGTGGATCTCTGGCCAACTTTCCAAGAGCCCATTCACCAAAAATTCTACTTTGCGGTAGGTCGTTCGGCTTCAATTCTTGCACCAGCTGAGTTTTTAAAAGGCTTCACACCTAAACCCTTCCGCAAAATTTTCCACGTTGTTGAGTAACAGAGGCCCAATTGCTGCGAACGGCGACGAATCGATAATTGATGGTCATCATTAACAATGGCCGATACAGCTGCGATATTTTCTTCAGTTCGCACTCTACGTAAGCGTGTTGGTGGTTTAATGTCCAACAATGTAAATTTGGTGCGAAATTTAGTCACAATAGCCCGAATAGCCGCTTCAGTGGGTCGATTAAACTGACCATAAAATGGAAGAAGCGCGCTATGAACTTTCTTAACAGAGCACGCAAATAGATAATAAAATTCAATAATTTTCAAGCGTTGTTCGCTTGTAAGACGATTCATGGTTAAATTATAGACCAAACTGAAGATGTTTGACAGTGAAACAAAACACGAAACGTGCGTGAGCTGTTTAAACCAGTGTTGCCAAAAAGAAAAAAACAAAAATTCGGAACTGCTTCAGCAGCTGAAACCGATTGCTCAGTGCCAAGTGAATTCAATTCTTCAAAAAGAAAAGAACTGATCTAGTGGCCATAGACATTCTGCTTACCTTTGATATAAAATTGGGAACTTTACATAAGAAGAAGCAACGTTTACACGAAAACCGACTCAGAATTCACAGCAGGGCCGAATAAGTACTAAACCATGAACAAATCAAATTTTTAAATAATTTTTCCTTGCATTTGTAGATCACCGTAATATGGCCAAATTAGACATTTTCTGCATTTTTATGTCTCATTTACAGTTAATCCATTACAGAAATGGTGCTTCTATAGTTAGATTCGGGTTCAGTGTAAAAAAAATGATCTAGAATCAATCATTATTTTAGCATCTGAAGTCCAGTGCGAAGAATAAATCACCTTACATTTTGACAATTCGATTGATATTTTCTAACACAAGAAGCTGATTGTGGACTACTTTTCCAGCTGGTGAACCGAACTGCAAACCAAACCGACTTCCTTTCACAAATGCTGCACCGAACCGAAAACCACAAAGAAAAACGTTTCGGTTCGGTGAGTTTTAAAACGTGAATCGTTTTCCTCTAGCCAATGATTCCTACTTATTAACTTCGTTTTCCTAAGATAATTTTAGTTCGACCCTCTACCAAAGGGACCACTGATAGACCGAATTGATCCTTAGGAGAGATAAAGCATTTAAGGATGACTTGACACAAATTTTACAACATGTACTCCTGTAAGTCTACCGCAATTGCAAGCCGATCTCTTAATATACTTGTCACCAGTGTGCATTCTTTTTTTGAAGGTTGATAATCATTTAATCTTAGCCAGGAGAGTTTTTCTCATACCATTAAAAGGGTGTGTAAGAGGCATAGTACGAAGTCTCTTCTTGCTGACATTCTCAGATTTCGAAGTGTATTCCTAAAACTTATAGACGAATCCTACAAATCCGACTTCATAAGTTTTGGACACTCTTATAAAGATCATAAAGATACTCAAATGGTTTATAGAAATTCACATTACGACAGAAATCATAGTACAGTCGAACTTCTCTATTACGAACTTCTGTGCAATGAAGTTTTCTTTATAGCGAGTTACTTCTAGAACTCTGCAATTTCGTTCAATATTCAAACTATTCTATATTACGAATTTTCTATTTAACGAAGTTTATTTTTATCCCTTTAAGATTCGCTGTACAGAAGTTCGACTTTATTTCATAATATGCCTTTATGAATCTAGTTTAGTAGCCTAGCATTTTAGAGGCTCTTCAAATATAAATGCAAGTAGTTTTAGTATGATATACAAAAGCTTAAACGAAAATCACCAGAGATTTCCATGTCAAGCATGTTATATTCGGGGGTGTTCCAGAAATCTCTAGAGATTTTCATATAACTGAACTTACATTGCTTGCCTTTTTACATGTGAAGTGTCTAGGGCTACTGGATTGGATGACAAACGTTGAGAGATTTGAAACCGACTGCTCAGCGCCAAGTATATTTAAAGCGTACGGATTTCCTTCCCTATAATCTAGAAGGCGACATTATTTTTGTCATCCCCGAACTTTTTTAATAGTTTTCACAACCCAAGCAGGCGGCTTAAGGTGCCATAGGACAGAAATATAAAGTAGACCTCAGTCAGTTAGCAGCTTGCCTAGAGTGCACGTCTGCGACTTTCATTGCTCTTAGCAATATTTATTTATTTTTTCTTTATTTTTATTTTGTTTAGCTTTTTATAAATTTTCGCTTTTACATCGAGGCATATTGCACATATCTCCTCTGTGTTCATCTCGATAAAATGAGTTACTAAAGGAATTTTTCCTTGCTTGATTTTATTGTTCGATTTTCTCCATTTTTCTTTATCGAGCAATAGCTGCTAACTTGCACTCGCTAAAATAGTTCCTCCATGTTGAGTTTTTGTCGTATTCTCCTTTTTTTTTATCACAAAGGAAGCCATTTCAATTATGTTGGTTTGTTTTGCTCATTTATTTTTTATCTTAATTTTTTGCAATTTTTGTGACATCACCGATATTACATTTTACAAAATGAATGTGCCTCTAAGTCAAGTCCTCCCGCTTCAATGAGATTTTGAGACTTAACGTTCTTAAGAAAGTCTTTGACGGCAAGATGCAATGTATGTATACTTCATAGCAGCACTTGAATATATTTTGAAAGGCTTAATCAGTTCTTTATTGTGCTCATCGCTTTCGTCACCATTGTGTCTTCATTAAAGAACTCCACTGACTATCATATTTCGACCATTGTCTGATGTTATTTAGAAGGCCCCAATTTCCAAGCTGATCCAAGATCCAAGAGGCTTAAGGGGGTCTTCTCATTCAAAACCCGTTTTTTTGACCCTTTTTAAAAAAATTCTTATTTGAAAACGCAAAGAATAATTGAAAACTTTTTTATTTATTGTATTACAAAAGGTTCAAAGCAAATAAAAAAATTTTTTTTTTGCCTCGATACGAGGGCTGTTCAAAAAGTAATGAGACTTCAAAGTTGGTGGTGAAAAAAAAAGGAGTCGTCACGGCGGCCACGATTCCGGGTCTCCGGAGCGTCCGAAATGAAAAAAAAAACGGGGTTATAATCAGTATAGATGTGATTCTCGGGTGAACCTCAAACTTAATTTTGTGATTTTTTTGACAAAATGGCTGCCATTCAAAAAAAAAATTTCAATTTCGGGCTTTTTTTTTAGTTTAGTGTAAAAAAAAAATATTAAAAAAATTTTTAAAATTATGGGGCCGAGAATGGTGACAATTCTGCGTCGATTCCACTTTGTTTCATGAAAATCGGTTCAGTTGAACTGGAGATATCATGGCCGCCAGTTCGAAAAACGTGGTTTCGAGATAAACGCGTTTAAAGTTTGAAGTAATTTTTTTGGAAAAAAAAAAAATCAAAAATGTTTAAATGCAGTTTTAAAGAGCTGACAATTCTCCGTCGAATTCACTTTGTTTCATCAAAATCGGTCCGGTAGAACCGGAGAAAACTTAACGCATAGGTCAAAATACGAGGGTTTAAAAAAAAGTTGCTCAATGAGAAGACCCCCTTAAGTTTGCAGTTGCTTGGGAATTTAGGTCACATTGGGTCACTAAAAGGACTATATCTCCTAAACTAATTCGAGTTTTCGAAAATCCTTTTGGGGGGATATTTTTGAATATCCAAGCTATAAATAAATGCAAAAAAAAAGAGTCGAAAAAAAAAGTTGCTCAATGAGAAGACCCCCTTAAAATGTTAGGACCAAAAATGATAATATGACCAGAAAATACAGGTATGACAACAAAAGAATCTAATAAGTGTGTAAACTAAGACTATATCTCAACGGATGGTGTTTGGAAAAGTTGGACCATCAGGCGGCAGCCCGTCCACCTAGAAGTCTATCGAAATCCATATTAATTGACCCAGTTCACAGTACAGGCGAGAGTATTAGAAAAATAAATATTCTTTGGATACACTGAAGAAGGGAATTTGGATTCGAAGAGCAACTTCAAAAGCAGCTGCAATATGATTGATGCATCATTCTCGACGTCGAGGATCGTAAGATGGCTGTCATGGAACGTATGATGGAGGAGTCAGTGAACTTCCACAACCGTGTGATGGCTCACTTCGAGAAAATAGAGGAAAATGAGAGAGAAAATGCCTCAAATAATTAGAAATTTAATAATTAGAATTAATATAAGATGAAAGAGATTAAGAAAAGCTCGGCTTTGGCCCTTTAGGCTGCTGTTTAAGGCCAAATATTTTGTTTTAAAATAAGTTTGAATATAAAGCTTTGTGACAAAATACAAGAAAAAACTGTGAAAATGAAATTCTAGAAATTTTGATTTCGTGCCTATTGAATTTTTGAATAGTAAAAACTGAAGAGACCAATGAAAGGAAAGCGTTTTGCCACAATGAATGAGATCAAGTCAGAATCGAAGAACGAGCTGATGGCCATACCGAAAAGCGCATTTCAGAAGTGCTTCGAGGATTGGAAAAAGCGTTGGCACAAGTGTATTATATCCGAGGGCGATTACTTTGAAGGGGATAAAATGGATATTGATGAATAAAAAAGAACGTTTCATTCCTTTGAACACACCTCGTATCTAAGGTTGCTAGATCGGATGCTGAATGTTAAGAAATTTTGACCAACTACCTAAATCTACTTGGCTTTGAACAGTCGACTTCAATTCGCTCAGCCTTCGTTTTCTAATTTAGTAGCCTAGCATTTTAGAGGCTCTTCAAATATAAATGCAAGTAGTTTAAGTTTGAATTACAAGAGCTTACACGAAAATCACCAGAGATTTCCATGTCAACCCCGATATATTCGGGGCTGTTTCAGAAATCTCTAGAGATTTTCGTATAACTGAACTAACACTGCTTGCCCTTACATGTGAAGTGTCTAGGCCTACCAATTGCTCAGCGCCAAGTAGATTTAAAGCGTACGGGTTTCTTTCTTTATAATCTAGTAGGCGACATTATTCTTGTCACCCCCGATATATTGATTTATTTAAAATCCAATTTTTTCAATAGTTTTTACAACCCAAGCAGGCGGCTTAAAGTGCCATAGGACAGAAATATAAAGTAGTCCTCAGTCAGCTAGACGCTTGCCTAGAGTGCACATCTGCGACTTTCATTGCTCTTAGCATTATTTACTTATTTTTTCTTTATTTTTATTTTGTTTAGCTTTTTATAAATTTTCGCTTTTACATCGAGGCATATTGCACATATCTCCTCTGTGTTCATCTCGATAAAATGAGTTACTAAAGGAATTTTTCCTTGCTTGATTTTATTGTTTGATATTTTCCATTTTTCTTTATCGTAATAGCTGCCAACGCACTTGCAACTTCCTTCATGTTGAGTTTTGCGTATCTCTTTATTTTGTTCACAAAGGAGCCATTTAAAGTCTGGTTGCTCATTTATTTTTTATCTTAACTTTTTGTAATTTTTGTGACAACACCGATTGTACAATTCAAGTCAAGTCCTCTCGCTTCAATGAGATTTTTGAGACTTAACGTTCCTAAGAAAGTCTTTGACGGCAAGCTGCAATGTCTACTTCATAGCAGCACTTGAATATATTTTGAATGGCTTAATCTGTTCTTTATTGTGCTCATCGCTTTCGTCACCATTGTGTCTTCATTAAATAACTCTACTATCATATTTCGACCATTGTCGGATGTTATTTAGAAGGCCCCAAATTCCAAGCTGATTTGTTTAGCCGTGCGTTATTTATCCAAGAGTCTTAATGCATATATTTTCTTCATAAAAAATTTATGAAAATTTAGTTTTCCTGCACGTTTAACAGGAATTGTTCACCCTCTACCATTATGTACCTTTTCTACATGTCGCGTTTACTTTTCTTATTTTTATATGCGGCATGCAGCTATTCTACACGCCACTTTTAGGGCCCAATACATTAAAAATTGCAACTTGCACTATTCTATTTACATAAGGGAGTGTGGGGAGGAAGGGGCATAAAGAGAGGTCCAGGTCTTCCTTCTGAAGGTTAGGGTGGGGAGGAAGGGGGGGCACAAAAAGAGCCAGGTCTTCCTTCTGAAGGTTACCCTGTAGTTCAGCCGCACCGGTGCGGCATTAACGAATTCCTAACTCTTCGTATTGAGCACTCGCCACCAGACCAACTACCAGCCAAGTATTTGCCTAACGAATTTTGTATGGGAATGTCCCGGAAAACGTACCGATCGGTACGACCGTGCATTACCAGTCGTTATTGTGGTGATGGGTGCACACGCTCAGTGATGCATCAAGTCGTTAGGCCTGGTAGTGCCTTGACACCAGCTGAACTACAGGGTAGGTTAGGTAGTACCGGCTGACCCCAGTTTAGGGGTCAGACATAGACCCTAAGGTCCTTAGTGAGGCCTTGTGTTTGCTGGTACCATTTGAATTAGAAATCCAGGAGGATTTTTGAAGTTTTGGCAAATGCCAATAGTTGGTTGTGGGTTTTTGGGGTGGGCAGAAGCTTTTGTCTTATCGTGGCTGCAATGAAGTGTTCTAGAGTTTCTGCTGGTGTCTTCTGTCGTTCGGATATGATTTTCAAAGCGTATTTTGTTTAAGAATCAATGCATCGCGTCCAATTTTTAAAGCTTTTTGATAAGTCAATCTGTAGTCGAATTGACCAAGTTTCCTATTGGTTGCGACTATGGTCCTGCAGTTTTACAACTAGACTTTTGCTTTATGTTTCATTCTCGAATTCTTAACATTCAAAATTGGGACTCAAGTCGGAAGGTCATAATCTTAACAGGTTCAGAATGTTTACAGTTCTGGAGCTCTGGATTTATAAGGTGACGATTTTTCTAGCTAAATTATTCGTTTTATTATTTGTTGACCATATTTTATCATTTTAGAAATCTTTCACATTTCAACTCCAAGCACAAAACTACATAAATTAGCTAATTAAAGTTAATCAAAATCACTCACCTCACACACCCACACACTCACACACACACACCGCATAGGAAAATGCGTTCGCTCATTGGTTCAGCGCACACATTTCACTGCCTTTTCTGGTATCGACGAAAACAAAAAGCAAGAGAAATACAACAACAATAAATTGTAAATAGTTTTTTAACGTGGCATAACGAATGCCGACCAATCAGCAGCCACACACTCACACTGACCCACACAAAACGTGCACACGCACACACACACACACACCCGCTGAAGCTCAATCTCAACTTGAACGGTAATTGAACAGAGTTGCCAACTTGAGGCAAAGCTCTCCAGGTATGAGCTCAGCTTAGTAGTTGGAAAGATTTTATCAAGCAGTCCCCACCGCATTTATGCATATGTAAATATTTCACTGTATAAATTGTCCATTTGCACAGTAGTCATCGATACTTTTGGCGGCTTTAATTGATTTATGGCTAATTTGAATAGATTACCAGCTAATGGGCAATTATTGTTGTGTGTGTGTGTGTGTGAGTGAGTTGTTGTAGGTGTGTAGAAGGGGGCGTTTACAAAATGATCGCCTCTCTATTGGTATTGGTCAGTTGGCGTGAGTATGTGTGTACGTGTTTGGCTGGCTGAGAGTACCTGAGCATGAGATCAAGCGATTACACTGCAAGAAAAGTCTCAAATAATAAAAAGCAAATTGTATTCAAGTATCCCCGATTCGATAGTCTTTATGATGAATAAAGATTGGCACAGATTGGCTTAATATCGAAGGATTATTTTGTAGAAGATTCCCTAGCAACAATCTTTTCAACTGAGAAACAGGTTCACATAAAAGAAGACCTTTATTTGTCATTGTCAGATAATCGATCGTTTTGTGGGAAAAGCTTAGAGTATCTTGTGAAATCATGACAAGATTCGCCTACTGAAAGTCCGAAATCCAGTTTTTTCGTCAAATGCGAATTTAAACACAATCCTGATCCACAAAGAAACCGACGCAATTTCGTGTGAATGGTGAAATTCATCAACAAAATGTCTTTGATTCTTACGTAACTATTTAGAAGCACAAGGAGGGAAAAAGGGAACATTCCTGTAGTTCAGCTGGTTTCAAGGCACTACCAGGCTCTACGACCTGATGCATCACTGAGCGACAGTCGCGTCGTTAACGACAAGTAAGACATCACAGAGCCAGTCTAGTACGTAAACACATTGAAAGATTTCGCCAATCTAGGGTGACAAAAAAAAAGCTTGCTTCAAATGCAATGCTCATATTGTATTTCTAGCATATTTCCTATTGTTGCAAGAAATTAACGAAAATCTGAATGAAATTATCAATAATAGCAATAAACTGGCCTCATAGCAACGCTCGCCAAATCACTTTTCACAACCTGCGTCTTCAATATACCCGTAAGTAAAACTAAAATTGGCTTGTCAAGATGACACAGCCCCAAGGGGCCAAAGCCGAGCCTCTCTCAATATACCCGTTACTCATGGGAATTAATGTTTAATTGCCTTCCCTTTTGTTAATTTACAGAACATTAACATTAATGTGAACATTTCAACATTATGTTGGTAGTCATTATTTTCCATTTTCGACCACAACCGTATAAACGATTGGATTTTGAACTAAACTAGAAGGAGTTTATATGAAAAGTGTCGAGAATAATGTCGCCTACTAGATTATAGGAAAGGAAAACCTTACGCTTAAAATCTGCTTGGTGCTGAGCAGTCGGTTTGAAATCACTCAACTTTTGTCATCTAATCTAGTAGCCTTGCATTTTGGAGACACTTCACATGTAAAGGGTAGCAGTTGTAGTTCGAAATTAAAGCGTTTATACGAAAATCTCTAGAGATTTCTGGCCCACTCCAGATTATCCTAATGAAAATTTTATAGATTGCAGATATTGGGCACACACACCACACTGCAAAATATAAGCTTGATGTCTTCAAAATGGCGGGTTTTTGCGGTGACGGGAGGGGGTGTGGCAAAGATTTGAAACAAACTTGGTTTCCGTGCTGTCTTAGAAAACTAATGTCCGAAAAGTAGTCTTTGTTAGAAAAACGTGTTGCAAGGGTATAAATACTTCGGCCAAGCCAAAGTTACCTTTTCCCTAATTTGCTTTTCTGATTTGAGTTGAATTGTGCTCATTTCAAGAACATTTGATACATTTGTTCATAAAAATTTCAGAGAGCTTCTAGTTTTTACTTTTAATTGAGTTAAAGCGACTTATTTCTGAACAGGTTTTTTCCCTCATTCAACTAAACACATTATAGACCACCCGAACTTCATAATATTCTGATTTCACTGGAAAATTGAACAAATCTCTCGATTCTTTGAAGCATTCTTTCTACATATTTTATTTTTCGCCGCTGCCCAGTGCACACTGCCCGGAAAAGCCAGTTGACTGTTCTCAGTTGAGCTGTTCTTGTTTTGCTCATTCAATAACCAGTTTTAGTGAAAATACGACTGAGCGATCTCACATTAAGAGTCAGCAAATGATCGAAAAAAGTACTGCTCGCCTCAAGGGTCTTTTTTTGTATTTTTTTTTTTTTGCGTGTGTTTGGCTTGTGCAGTCACAAGCCGAACAGTTTGACTTTTTATCAATTTCTCGTCGATTCATTAGCGAATGAACAGAGCAAACAGGAATCAAAACCATTGGTTGTTCGTTGAACAAAAAGCGAAATGTTCAAGACCCGACTAGAACGGCTCATCTCTGGCTTTTGCTCAAAGGGTCCGTAAATAACTGTTATTTTTGGACAACGAAAAAAACGAAATAACAATTGATGTTATTTGTTAGCTCTGCTCTTTGTTCGGCAGCTCTCTATTCCGTTTGACGGCTTGCTTGTTGCATTCTCATGAGCTCCGCTTGCAAAGAAGTTTCTGAACTCCTCATTAAACTCATCAGTCTTGCTCTTTTTAAGGTTTGCGTCTAATTAGACTCCTGGCATATTTTAGAAAGTCACAAAGTTAAGATATTCGAATTTTTGAAGTTGATATCTTAGCTAGTTGGAGCTATTCCGATAGGTTTAAGCCACCTATATAAAAAAAATTGAAATTGTAGAACAGCGATAGCCACAATAGCCGTTGCGCCCTCGACACCCTCCTCGTTATTTGTTTCAAAACTCAATTAAATTCCACAAATTTCAAAATACAAGCCCTAAGACAAAATTGTTTGTTATTTTAATATTTAATTTAAATATCAGTGTACATTGTTGACGTAAAACACACTTAATTTTATGTACTGCACTTGCAAAGGGTCGATTTCTTATCTTCTAGATAGCTGCGATTTCATGTACAAAAAACATATTTTATATTCAATTTAAATTCTTCAATAAAAGAGCCTTTATTTCTCCAAGTGCACGAGCATTAACCGCATTGGGTGAGCTCCATCAAAGTGAGCTCACTCACACAGACACAACCACTTACACACACTTACCAAGCCGAGCCCGGCTTTTCATTGTGGAGGAGCTGGCCCAACTCTTGACTGAAACTGAACGAAAGCTACCTTACCTGTTTCGAAATCAAGTTTGCTGCTTCTGTGTCGCTTCGGTGATCCGCACAGAAAGGTGCACGCGCGCATTCAACACGGTTGTTGCCTACACAGAGAGCGGTTTACGTTTTTGTGGCGATCGGAAACGGATTGAAATTGTATTTACCACAGGGGCCAGTAAGGCACAAATGGTATGGCCAGAAAGCCGTCGGAACAGCGATCGTGGTGGTGGTGTCGTCGTAATCAATCGTTTCGCGAGTGAGTGTTGATGAAGTGCGTCATTTGGCCTAGCCCATTAGATTTGCAAATTGTTCTGAAAAAGTTCGTTCGTTGAAGAAACCCCCATAAATCTCGATGGAATCGTAGCGAATCATGAATATGCAATGATTTTGAATAGAAATAAAAATCATAATAAAAAGTATTGTGCAATAGAAACCCCTCTGGAAGTTATCGTCGCGTATAAATATTGATATATGCATTCTATTTTAAAGTATTTACAAAAAGTTTTACCCCAAAGTGTCAAACACTGTGCAAAAAGTAATCAAATAATTACTCAGGCAAATAATGGATATCGCAAATTAAATCTTTTGAAGTAAAAAAGGTAAGCTAAACCCCAAGCCAAGGTCTTTTGATGCCCAGCACCCGCACCCAAAACGCAATTTACCAATTTCATTATTAACTTTGATAGAAATCAAACAACAAAATACTTAAAAGGCAAAAAACCGTAACCCAGAAATAGAAAAAAAAAACACAAAATCAACACAGACACACACCGAAAATCGTATCTATCGGGCGTTCTTCATTTCATTCAATGACTTTTGGTGGTCCCAACTTATTCAAACAACTCCAAACAAATTCAAGCATCGACTCGATGACACTCCAAACGTCAACTCGAACAAATTTTTCACTGTGATAAGTTCACTTGACAATGAGTTGCAACAAAAACCCCAACCAGCCAGCCAGCCAGTCAGAGCGCCAGAAGATGGCCGCAACAGCCGGTAGTAAATATTGAAGTAGAAAAATTGAAATTCATTTACAAAACTAATTTCAATTGTTGCATTTGAAAGAGTATATAAAGAATACACTTATGGCGTATTGAGATTTTTCTTGGCGCCAGCCCAAGTGGCATGGAAATTTGAAAGGAAAGTGATAGTTTTTTTCAGGAAAGAATAAGTCAGTTGAGTTTAAGATTAACTAGGTCAGAATTGAACTTTTCTTTTATAACTCTATGGGCCGATTTCACATCATCATAAACTTACAAATAACAGAGCAAATTCTGGACTTATCTCTTACATTGCAGCTATCCAGAAGATGTGAAATCGTCCCTATGTCTTATTGCTTATTTATACAAAACGTTTAAAATGTCTATATAATTTGAAGTAAACTTTAATAAAATTTATTGGATAAACACATTTCAATTTCGTTTAAGTATGATTTATTAAGTTTATGGCTTTTGAAATTGAATTTTTGAACTTTGCCAATTGTTATTATAAGTAATTGGCTTATTTTGTGAATTTTGTATATTAAGTCTTTTAACATAAAGCAAAAAGGTCGGCTTAAGTTTAAGTTGAACGGAAACACTCAAATACTAGTTTAAATTAAAGACTGGAGCCTTCCAAAGGGCTCGGCTTTAATTTGAATTTAACCATATCGAAGAATTTTTGGAAGTAGTTGAAAGATTGTGCAATTTGCTAGTAAAACATTAGAAAGGTCGTTAAAAAGCAATAACAGATGTAATAAAAACGATAGGAATGGCGTAGTTGTTGAACTCTAAACTGAAAGAGCAAGGCAGCAAGCATCTAAATTTCGTCAGAAAGTTTAGTTCGGAGGCTTCAACCCGTCGCAAAGTATAAAGTTTGAAAGCTTCACAAATTAAAAGTTGATAATCCAATCTATTTGTAGCTTGTAATGTAGTTGTTCCTAATGTGATTTTAATGAATTCACTACTTCATACTGACATTTAACCATGCCATAATTAAAATAAAAGATTATGAATGCAAAGGTACTCTGAGTATATTGGGTTAGCGCAAATGTCGAAACGATGTAGCCAAGTCCGTCTTTCCGTATGTCGGTCTCTCCGTCTGTATTAACCCAGTGAGCTCAGTATTGTTAAGAGTTAAAGGTTTGGCATGTATGGGACATATGGAATACTTACAGACAAATCATTATTATTATTAATTTTTGTCACTCCTCCTTCAACCCCCACATTTTGGAAAATACGTCATATCTCCCACATCGTACCTTTCGTATCTTCTAGAAATATTTAGTTATCAGCAAGGATTTCTAAAGATCCATTTGTGATTTCACTGACACGAGTTAGATTCAACTATTTTATGGAGAATCTCGCAAAAAGTTAACACAGTTTAAATAATTTCAAATAATATACATCAGTGGCCGGGTGGCTCAGCGGCTAGTGTGCGCGACCGCTGTGCAAGAGGTCGTGGGTTCGATCCCGCTTCGGAACATCAAATGAAAAGTTTTTTCTTTGAATAAACTTTGCACCCGGTCACCCCTCTCTGCTGTTGGCGTCAGCTGTGTAGTAATTAGCCATGCAAAAACTAACTCAAACTGCCTTTCGGATTCGGCGTTAAACTTTAGGTCCCTTTCTCTTGTGCGAAAATTAGAAGCGCACAAGCCAAGAGTTTGAGAGAAGCTCTGCTTTGGCCCTTTGGGGCTGAGTAACCATTTTACATTTTACATACATCAGGGCTACAAACCTCCCTAAAATCGGAAGAGAGATTTTAATTTGGGTTTGGGTCCACGGAGCGGGCCTCAAAGGTCAGGTTCGAACCAGGGTTCTGTCATAACATTTTTATATGTTAGTTGACAGAAAATTAAACTTTTCATTCATAGAAGTTAAGAGTGTTGATGTTTTTTATATAGAATTTGAAATTTTCAGTATTTTTTAAGTACTGGATCTTTGGCTGGATAAAACAAACTTAAGAGAAGAAAAAGCGCGCGACAAATGCGACTTCTTTTACCCTCAGCCTGTAAAACAATAAAATTAGGAATTCTGTATTTTGTGCAAATTATTCTTTTTGGGGTCAAACAGCGAACATAACGAAGTCTATTTTGTTAATTGGTAGTTAAGAGGAAAAACTAAAGTCATAAAGTTTCAGTTCAAAATTACAAAATTTATCTGCAAGCTTCTAGGTCGAACATGCTATTGACCAAAATACAGAATGAGGCTTTAAGTTCTTTACAATAATAGTTTTCACAGAACTTTAAAACAGTAGAATTTTGAGACACTCTTTGAATTCCGTCAAAAGGAGCAATAAAGTCGTGTACCGATTTTATATTTGTAACTTTTTCATTAAACTCAGAAAAAAACCGATAATTTTGTACTTGAATTAAGTACAAACTGTGTCGATAGTACGGTAGATACAAAAATACTTGATCCAAGTATAAAACTCTTGGATCAAGTACGATTTTTCAGTCCCACTATACTTGATTTGAGACTGTTCAGGATAGATTAAGTACATTTCGAACTATTTTTAAAATATTTTTGATCATACTTTTAGGTTGTAATGGCCATAAGTCGAGCCCGATTAATCCTCAAAATAAGTACAAAATGTTCTTTCTCAAATTCCAGTAATTTCTAATGTCAGCCCAAAAATATTAGGAAAAGAAAAAATGAGAAATTCAAACAAGTACAAAAAGTTCTTGGTTTGAGTCCATTCCCAAGTTCTCCCAATGGTTCTGTAATGTACCAAAGAAGTCTGGAAATATCCAAGGGCCATTAATAAACCTTTTTGGTAGAAGTAATGTAGGTCAGAAATGAACTATCACTCCATAACAAAAGAGTTAGAATCAGTTGGGAATTTCAAGAAAAGACTCGCTTAAAAATAATTTACATTTTACGTTGGACACTTTTCGGAGCTAGCATTATTTGTACTTGAACTTACTGCACGTACAAAATGACCTTGATTTAAGAACGTTTGTTCTCATTTCCATAATAATAGAACTCGTTTTTCGGTTTGAGAATGTTTCTTACTCAATTTAAGTGGGTATTGCTGCTTGGAAGGCTGCTTTTGGACCTTTTATAACTCCACTTCGGATCATTTGAAATGGAAAAAGTAAACGGCGTTAGACTCAGTACAGATTTAATTCAGGCCCCTATTTCAATCATAATTTCCCGATTTTTTTAAAAATGTCGGCCATTGAAAAATGAAAAATCGATTTTGTAAAAAAAAATAGCCGAGTGATTTTAGACAATTTTGAATTGTAAAAAGTGTGAATATTAATATTGTATAAATTTGCCATACGTCAACGTTGTTTTATGTCAAACTAACCGGCTCTAAACCAGAACTTCAGCCTTCTTATACTGTGAATCGTATCTTAAACCAAAGCAGTTGTGCAAGGATAGCTAATCCAAAATATTTGCATCAGTTTAAAACATGCTTATGAAAGATTTGAATATTTTGTGCTATTTAAAATTACAAAAATTAATAATTTGAAATCAACTATTTTAAAGTTTTACACATCTCATCAAAGTAAACCATTTAGGAACGATTTCTTAAAGGTGTAAGCCAACCGCCGGTCAAATTTGTTCCTCAAGATGTCTAGCGGTTAAGTCACTTGGTTTTCTCATCAACAGTTTTACCCGATATCGATAAATTCATATCGCTGCATTTGGGTGACCAGACACTGTTCACAAATTAGGTCTTTTTGCTATGGATTTTTTAACGTTGAAAAGTTGAATAAAATTGCTTGCGATGAATAAAAAAACAATAGAGGGGGGACACTTTGTTAACCTGCATAGCTTATCAAAAGAACGCTGACTCTGCAAAAGTCATCCGTAAAAATTCGTTTATACATAAACATTTTGTTGCATCAATTAATAAAATAAACAAAGCAAATGTTGGAGCCAGCTGCTTGTATATCGATCAAAATATCGATTGTACTTGCGGTTAACTTTAGCCAGTGCTTGAGACACTCATTGAGAAATCGGGCCTTAGGGGAATTGCTTTATCCGTCGGCTAGTCACAGTTTTCAAATTCCAAATTTACATTTAATTTGTCGGATCAAAGAAGTAGCCATTCAGCAAAACAACCAGAAATTCTTAACGATATTTTGTAATTGTAATTTAATTGGGTAAAACTTGGGCCGAAACAAGGTTGGAAGCAAAACATTAGTTAAACAACCTCACACCTTGAATTTTAGAACTTGAACCATTGGTAAATTTTGGTTTGAACACTCGTCCCGAACCTCCGCGTGGCTCCGCCAAAATTAGTTTGGCTTGCAACCCTTGGTTAATGATTTAAAAACCGAAACACTTTCGCTGGCTTTTCCACAAGCTGTAAATTGTCCAAAAATTCAATTTATAGGATTGAAAAAAACTAGAAATGAGATTGAAAATCTCAAAACCAAGATTTATCATCTAACAACTTATTACGCTCCTACTGTTCTCTCTGTGTAGCTTCTACTTAAAAATCTTTTGCTATGTAGTCTCCGGAAAAATAAAAAATAAGAATTCTGAGGGTTTGCTATCAAGTAAATTGTCAGTCCCCGAGGAATCAATTCTCCCAGTCTGGAGGGGTAAAATTAAAAATAATAAAAAAAAAAAAAAAATTTTAAAAAAGGTTCCAGAGTTAAGAGTATTTTTGCTTAAAAATAAAGAGGTTGACAAAAATTGGATCTGATTGCACAGAAATTCGTTTCATAAAAAAATATTTAGATGGGATATAAGTTATTTTTGCATATTCGACATATTTTGCTTATTCAGAATTTTACCGACATTTTTCCCGACATATTCGGGTGAGTCCCAGAAATCTCTAGAGATTTGTGTATAAGCGGTTTCATTTCGAAATAAAACGGCTTGCCTTAATATGTGAAGTGTCTTTAAAATGCCAGGCTACTAGATTAGATGACAAAAGTTGAGAGTTAAACTTGATCTGCGAAGGGACAATAGGAGTATGCATACAAAATTTGGTGGCTCTAGCTTTTCTAGTCTCCGTGATCTAGGTGTTCATACCGACAGACGGACAGACAGACGGACATGGCTATATCGACTTGGCTGTTGAAGGTAATCAAGAATACATATACTTTATGGGATCGGAGATTCTTCTCTCTGCCCGTTACATACATTTGCACGACTTTAGTATACCCTTTTTACCTTACGAGTAACGGGTATTAAAACTAAAAGACTGGGTAAGAAATGTTGCAATCTGAGGCATAATGTTTGATAATTTTTTTGTCCCTTTCATTGGGTTTTTCCAAAATCAAAATTTGTCGAACTGTGCATTAATATGCATATTTAATTAATGCTTGGCATTAAGGATCAGATCGATAGAGTCACATTTACAGTAGAATAGGCGAGATATGCATTTGTGGGACTCCTCGCTTCCGTTTAAGTGAAGTTCTTTATTGAAACTTCTGTACTTCGACTCTAAATGTCTCTGTAGATTGGATTAATTTTCTCTGGTTCTTAAATTAAATATTTTTTTCTTTAGAGCAAGTGCATAGCTATGCAATACGTAGTTCTCTGCATAAGCTTTTCCACAAATGGAAAGATCACGTTCGCCAAGTTCATAATAGGTAGGGTGAGCATTTAAGCCTCATCCTGAATAACAAAGCATAAAATCTTAAAGGCATTCCTTTAGTACTTCCTAGTGCTGAATTAAAAAGGGTTCCATTTAAAAAAATGTCAATTTGTTATTAACATCAGCACCGTTAACAGAGACTGATCGTACCTGAAGTATTTGAAGTGTTGTAAAAAATTTGCAACGACATCAATCAAATATAATCCGCCACAAATGCTTAACCCTTGAGTGTCTGAAGTGTTGCTATTTGTAAGGGATTTCATTAACCTCTAGTTACTTATACGTCAACTTAACCAGTGCCATACCAAATTCCAAAATCGAATGTCATCAATCATTTTTCCCTTATGCAACCAAATAACTGCCAATTCATCAAAACGCAGCAACAGATTTTTTGGAGGGGGAGATCCAATGCCGAATGATTTCAACGGCTCAATTGTTCAAATAATAAGCCATAACAATGCAAATCAGTTCTTTAGAGTCACTCTGCCTCGAAAATGTGTTTCCTTTTTTTCTATACGAACAATTCAACACAAATTTTGAGCTACTTTCAGTTTGTGAGAAAGACAAAAAACTAATCAACAATTGTTGTTGTTTCATTTCATTAGCAAATGAAAAAATAGAGTCTGCAGACTTTCATTAAGATGTTCGTATTGATTGATATTATTATTATTATTTATTTAATTCTCGTCAACATAAAAAATCAGCGATGTCATTTTCTATTTTTAGAATCAGTTGCCAAATATTTGCGAACGTGCGAGGCTCGAAATGTATGCGGATAATAAACGTGGCCTAGACAAGGTGACGGGTGCCATCATCCAGCCAGCCCATGCCCTGCAACAACAACAGCAGCAGCAACAGCAACAGCAGCAACATCATCATGTGTTGCAGCTGCAACAGCAGCAACATTTGCAGCAACAACACCAGCAACATCATTTACAGCCACTTATGCAGCAGCCACAGCTTACGCATCATAATTTCCAACAAATTGAATCGCCTGCACTGTCACAGCCTACACATTTGCCCACACATCAGCAACAGGCCAGTCAGCAACAGCAGCAGCAACAACAACAACAACAGCAGCAGCAACAACAAACTGCCGGAATGTTTACAAGGTAAGTTCTTAGCGCCTTTTCCCCAGACCTTATCAAGCCTTCCCCTTTCCCGCCAAGCGCATCAAAAACTGCGCAAAACATGCAAACTTTTAATTTCAATTTGTCAATTCGAATTTGAAATACGAGGCCCCAGTTCTCACTTAGAAGCAGTAGATTGGACCGTCCTCCTCTCCATCCTCTTCTTACCATATGCTGCTCCAGAGATTTGGCTTTCGTTTCCTTTTGTTTTCATGGTGCGGCTGCTGCTGCTGCTGCCGCTGGCGGTTTTAATGGCCTCTTGTATTGGCAACTTGTAGTTCGCATTTATCTGACTCTCGTAATCTTCGTCCCGTGCGTACCCACAGCGCCAATTCGCGAAAAAAATCGCAGCAAAATGAGAAAAACAAAAACGCTTTGCTTCTCGAGATGCTGTGCCATTTTATTTAGCTCCAATTAATTAGTGCTTCAAATGTTTTGCCATAAGTTAAACCCGCACAGTGCGATTGACATTACCACATTGGCAATCGGACGACCGTAGACGACCGACGCGGCTGCCACGATGGACCTGGGACCCCAAAAAGGCGTCTCCAGACCGGCAACAACAACAACAACAGCAGCAACAGGAACAACGATGGCAAGATGCCAACAAAGTTAGGCACATCTTGGCTGCCGTTGCTTCTGAAATGTGTAAAACTCACGTGTGATGTTGTTGATGGCTCGTTCGCTCGTTCTTTGTGTTTGTTTTCCTTATTTTTTGCACTCTGAGCGGGTTAAAAACCTGGGCACATGGCTGCCTGCCTTTGTGTGGGTGAATTGGCTATCGATGGTGTTAGTTTTTTTGTGTTTTTTTTTTTTTGCTCAAGGGGTGGGTGGCTGTTATGGGCAAATGCTAAGCGAATCGGTAAGCGGAAGCCGCGAATAACTGGGGAATTGTGGGTTTTAGAATGCGGGACTCACTTTGTTCACAGACTAAACGAAAATTCCAAAATTTCCCACAAGTTTTCAAAAATATGCAATATCGTTTTGGCTCAAATGTATATACAATTCGGAAACAGGAAGCGCCTAATGTTGAGATTACAATGCAGTCATTGTCAAATTCTTTGAGCCTGGAAAGATTTGGGAAGATTTGATAAACGGCAGTTGTAGACTGGTAAATAAGAGGTGTAAACAAACGGTTAAAAAATTTGCGAAATTTGCAAAATTTTTTTAGTTTTGATTTCTCTGAAGGCGGGCTACCCGTCTGCAATTGACATCTATCAAAAATAAACTCATCTAACTCACTATAAAATTTTGCAAATATGGCGGTTTTTTTGAACCGTTCGATCTCATCTCCTTTTTGGCCATCTAATAAACCGTCTTTCATAAATACTCATGTGATGTTTTTGCAAATTTCGCGGTTTTTGGACCATTTCTTGCCCATTTCATACTTTTGGTAAGGGGTATAAAAATAGTCACAGTTGCAAAGCCCCTGGATTGGATGCTGTTGACGGAAAGGTAGTCAAATCTCTTCCAAATGAGGCAATTTCCTTAATATGTCGGATGTTTAACTCTGTTTTGGAAGTTGGTCATTTTTGAGCAACTTCTACTAGCAAGGCTTTTGACAATTGACTCTTTTGAGAGTGCGCTTCCAGATCACCAGTTTGGATTTCGCAGCCGTCACTGTGCAGTAGAACAGGTTCACAGAGTAGTTAATCATATCCTCGATGCCTTTGAGAAAAAGAAATACTGTTCGGCAGTATTTTTAGATGTACGCCAAGCCTTCGATAGAGTCTGGCATGAGGGTTTGATGTATAAATTGAAGCCGATACTCCCGGAGTGTCTTTGGTGACTTATTGACACTTTTTTGACGGACAGAGCTTTCTCTGTTGAAGTGCGTGAAGCGCGATCCTTGTTACATCCTATTCGAGCTGGTGTCCCGCAAGGAAGTGTTCTTGGCCCTGTTTTGTACACAGTGTATACTGCTGATCTTCCATATCTTGATATCAAAGGATCACTTACTGCCACATATGCCGATGACACTGTCTTTTTGGCTTCAAGCAACAATCGCAGATCTGCCTCTAGAGAAGCTCGAATTCGAATGTTGGGCCTCACAATGGAATACAGGTGTTAATGTGGAGAAGACGCAGCTTGCTTCTTTTACACTTCGTAGGGGCAATACTCCTCGACTCACTTTGGACGGACCATAACGTATCTAGGTGTTACACTGGACAGGAGGCTCACTTGGAGACCACACGTTAACCGGGTGTGTGGCTCTGCCCGTTTAAAACTCCTGAAGATGGACTGGTTACTTCGGCCAGAAAGTGGCCTTTCCCTTCAAGCTAAAGTCAGGCTTTTTAAGACCATAGTCCTCCCTACTTTTAACTGGGGTATTACATGTTGGGGAACGGCCTGCACCACCACCATTAAGAGAGTTGTGGTTTGTGTAAGTAAGGCTCTCTGACGAATTTTAAACGCGCACCGTTATGTATGTAGTACCACCATATTCCGGGACTTAGGCATTCCCTCTTTATGCGAAACCATTGAGAAATATTCAAATCGATACAGGGAGCGGTTAGTTTCTCACAATTATCGACTTGGCACAATTCTAACAAGGCCCATTCGTCGGCGTAGGCTGAACAGAATCCACCCAGCGGATTTGTGGATATTTGAACGAGCACCTTAAGGTCGCCTTAGTTAATTTGATTTATTATTGAGTTCTTTGAGCATGAAAGCGTTCAAATGAATGCAAGCTTAATGCTTTTGGATTTGCTTAACTATTATTTCTTGGGTAACTTTATTCGGAGAATGTTAGTCCTGGTCCAGATTCTGAACTCTTGAAATTGTGCAACATATACGTAAATGTATTTTTTCCTTTAGATAAGAACTATTTAGATTTGCCGCCAAACCAATCATATAATACTTTTAGGGACGTTTATGTTAAAACGTGTACACTCAAATAAAAAATACTAGATTATCGATGCCCCTCAGTTCGGCTCAGGCCTGAATCACAGCTGAATCAGCCCTGAAATGGAAGGCCAGGAACTGAATTCAGGTCTGCCTTTATATGAAATTCAGCCATGAATTTAACACATGCATGTCCTAGGACTTCATGACGTTCGCTTCTTTTATCCGACAAATGCAGTACTGAATTCATGGGTGAGTTTCATGAGTGATTTCATAGTTGATTTTATTTCAAATTCAAGAGTGATTTTACACATGTGCCGATTTTATATTCAGTCATAAATTCACTCATGAATTCGAACTAAACTCACCTCTGAAATTACCTATGAACTAGAGCCCAATTCTTTTATTAAATCACTCACGAACTTAAGCTTACTTCACCTATGAATTCACCCATAAAATCCTTCTATGAAATCACTCATGAAATTGACCTTTAGCACAGTGCACCACAAAGTTTTGATACCAACGAGACCCACCAAATTTGAAAGGTACTTATGGTAGTAGAAAACCCCTGGCTGGGTTTGGTATGATTGGCTAATGTTTTTTGTAATAGACTCCTGAAGTTTTCATACGAAAATTCTCGACTATAACCGACATTCGGAGAATGCTAATCTTGGTCCAAAAATAGTGCAACATATACCTAAATCTTAGGGGCATTTATGATTAAACACACCCCAATATGTAAGGTTGCCGGGAGGCTCAGCGGCTAGTGTACGCGACCGCTGAGCCTCCCGACATCAAGAGGTCGTGGGTTCGATCCCGCTACGGAACATCTAATGAAAAGTTTTTTCTTTGAATAAAACTTAACACCCGGTCACGCTTCTCTGCTGTTGGCGCCAGCTTTGTAGTAATTAGCCATGAAAAGCTACTCAAAGAGAGAGGCTCGGCTTTGGCCCTTTGAGGCTGTGTCAAGCCATTTTACAATATGTAAGCACACTCAAAAAAAAGTACTTTATTTTCGATGTGTACTCAGAAAAACGGAAATGACTTCGTCAAACGGTAACCAAATTCATTGGGACAACATTTGTTCAACGCAGAATTAAATGGGCTTTTATAATAAAACTTAAAAAAAAACAGCATAGAATAAAAAAAGTGAAACTAGTGGTGGCCAAAGTAGAAATTTCCATAACAAATTAGAAAATGTCAGATCTGTAAACCGCATTTCTCAGACATCAGGCTAAATCAGTCAAACAATTGATTATCATATTTTAGACTCCTCTAATCGCCATCGAAAATGCCAAGGCTATGCAAAAAGCCGGTTTTGGGCCATAACTTCAGATTTTGGGGGTGTTGGAAAGTAACCAAGTATGAGGGGATGGCATACTCGAACTGCACTACCGCGTACGTTGGGTTATTTCAAAAGTATATTTTCACAGTAATACGGAGTAATTAGACACTTATTTCAAAAAGACCTCACTGCCGTTTTGAGCACTTTTAACAACTTTGACCATTGATTTCTTAAAAACTTGATGTGCTAAAGAAAAATTTAAACATATTTTCTGGATAATGGATGCCAATTTAAGTAAATTTGGGCTCCCAATAGCCTAACAAATTTTCAATATGTTTTTCTGTGGTGACAATTATTTTTAGGAATTTTTGCGAAAATTCATTTTTTATAAATATTTTAGATATTTTAACATAACTTCAAAGATGTCTTGCCATTTGTACTAATATACCTATAAATAAGCCAACAAGCTATAAATACATTCCCTAAAGCCCTAAACAACAACACCACAAAATATTTAATTCAGCTTGACGCTTTTTCTTATGGCTTGACAGCCCCAAAGGGCCAAAGCCGAGCTCCTCTCAATCGGACGCGATTTGTAGATCACATGGGAATATTCAAAATATAATTTGCTGTAAAGTTCAATTTCATTTCGTAATCTGAAAAATATTACCAAAGTAATGTTAAACTCTTGTTTTTGTGAATCATTTAAAAGCTTTTAAGTCGAAGATCTTTAAAAGGCAGAGGCTCTTGGGGACTTTATAAGTAATTCGGAACGTTTATCACGATTTTTTGTATTAAACTTTTCTGACTATTTTAAGACTCAATTGACCAAAACCGACCTGATAACAGAAGAAGTCGCAGGGCAGTAGGTAACAAATGTTTTTGTCTATCATTTTCGTTGAACCGAACCGAAACTCTAGGTTCGGAACAGATTCAGGTTCAGCTTTTTTTAATTAAAGAGGTTCGTTTCAAGGTTCGGTTCACAGTAAATTAACGGGGGTGACACAGAAATCTCTAGTGATTTTCGTATAAACGTTGGCATTTCAAAGTTAAATTCGTTACCTTAATACGATAAGTGACAAGTATATCTTCGGTTGCTAGATCAGATGGTGAATGTTAAGCGATTTGGACCTGCTACCTATATCTACTTGGCACATATAAAGGCAAGCAGTCTTAATTTGAAATACAAGCGTTTATATGAAAATCACTAGAGATTTCCGTGTCACTTCCGTAACAGTCGGAAACCGGTTTGCAGCCCTGGTTATACAAGTACAAATTTTGAAAAGAATGTGTGATTAAAGATATGTGTTGTATTGAAAGTAAATAGGTGTGTTACAAAAAGTACTCGTAGACCTACTTAACTGATATCGTAAAGTTCAAATAACTTAGTCAGTCTTCTTATTTTCTTAAAGTGTAGATAAACATTTGTCGATAGGCATTCAGATCTGGTGCAGCAGCATTTACATTCACATGAGCTGCAATATGAGCGAAGTGAGTAAATAACTTTGCCGCCCGCTTTTCTCGCGCCATCCGAAATGTGTTAATGAAATTAGCAGCATAAAATGCTGTTGCTGTTGCTGCTGCTTCTGCTGCTGGCCAGAGCTGTACCTTGCAACGTTACAGATACAGATACAAATGTATCTGCGCATGCTAATTGCCAAAATTAACACCACGTGCAGTCGCCGACAATACGCAACGGTTTCGGTTAGTTTCACTCAGGAAGCTTCAATGCATTTTGCCTTCTCCTTTGACTTTGGCTTCCTTTGGGTGGATAGCTGACTGTGTCTGGTGTGGCAAGTCTGTTTACACAGTTTACTTGCCAGTTTGCTCTGCATCGCTCATGTGTTAAAATTTTCTTGTGTTTAATTAGTGTAATTTATTATTTAGAGCATATTGATATAGTTTTCGTTGTTTAACGGTTGTTGTGTGTTGTTGTTGTTGGCATTTGTTGTTTGCTTGCTGCTAAGCGTAGAAAATATTTATAGAAATCTTTGAGCGTTTTTACCATTCAGCCCTTGCGGACAAAGCGCGTGCGTGCGAGCGCGCGCGCTTACTTCCTACGAACAATGAACTTTTGGGGAAAAAGTTTACAAAAAACTGGAGTACATTCGATGTGGGAATTTTAAAAATTTCATATGCTAATTGATGGCATGAATCGGTTGCTGATGCTGTGGGTCAGGGCAAAAGCGTGGTCAAAAAAAAAAAGAAAATAAAACAAATATGAAGATGTGAATGGGCAGAGATTTTTACTTGGTTAGGGCTCAAAGTTGGTCTCAAATTTTTGTTAGTATCCCCAAATTCATTGATAATGATATCAAACTATGAATGAGAATCGAATTGATTTCTAGAAGTGTATTCAACTTGACTTAATTAACACATTTAAGGTATTACCCTAAATGTTTGTTTTGACAAAAGAAAGAACCGGAAATATCAGAATATATTCAGAATATTTGGTAAGTTTTGATTCATCATTTCAATATCTTTGCTCTATTTGCGTTTGATTGTAAATTTTTCAGTCATTAGGGAACCGAAATGCGGTCATCACCCTAGATATAGTTGCGAAAGTCCAATGCAATGATAATAAAAACAAAAGAAAGACGCAATGAACAAACGGTTGGAGTGTGTAAATCGAAGAAGAACGAGAAAACAATCATTATACCCTTGCAGAGGGTATTATAAAATTGTCCGGATGTTTGTAACGCATAGAAGGAAGCATCTCCGACACAAGTATATTCTTGTCAGCACGACGAGCTGAGTTGATTTAGCCTTGTCCGTCTGTCCGTCTGTTTCTATGCTATCTCCTTCGTCGGTTTTTATAGCTATTCTCACCAAACTTTGCACAAAGTCTTTTGGTACAAATACGCTGCACATTTGTCGGAACCGGCCGGATCGGATGACTATAGCATATAGCTGCCATAGGAACGATCGGTTGAAAAACTAGTCTTAAAGAGAAAAACTTTTTTGTTTTTAATGGAAACGCCTCCAAAGTCCGTATTTCTTAGTTTACTATCATTTCCCATGATTTCACTAAGTTTGGTCGAAATCGGATGACTATAGCATATAGCTCACGATCGGTCGAAAAACTAGTTCTAGTGAGAAAAACTTTTTTGTTTTTAATGAAAACGTCCTTATCATTGGCATACACTTAATCTATATACTTTTACACAATTCTACAAAGATTGGTTGAAATCGGATGACTATAGCATATAGCTCCCATAGGAACGATCGGTTGAAAAACTAGTTCTAGTGAGAAAAACTTTTTTGTTTATAATGAAAACGTCCTTATCATTGGCATACACTTATTTTATTTACTTTGGACACATTTTTACAAAGTTTTATCAAAATCGGATGACTATAGCATATAGCTGCAGTATGAATGATCGGTCGAAAAACAAGTTGAAGTGAGAAAAATTTTTTGTCTTAAATGACATCGCCTCCAAATTTCGCAATTAACAGTGTATTATGCTTTTCCATGATTTCATCAAGTTTAATAGAAATCAGACATCTTTATAATATAGATCCCATAAAAAAGTAATGTCCAAAAAGTAGTCTTAGAAAAACTTTTTTGTTATCAATGAAAGCTGCAAGGGTATACAAAACTTCGGCCAAGCCGAAGTTAACTTACCCCTATTTTTTTTTTTTTTTTTCAAATCGACAGCTTTAAAGACTAAAATGAGTCTTGCCGACAAAAATTTGATGGTGATGGAAAATAGTTGAATTTCGAGAGGAATTCAAATATACTTTTTAAATACAAAAAGTCTTTACCGAATCAGAGAAATGGACTTACTTATATTTTGCGGCCATTCAACAATAACACTAGACAACAAGGTCAAGTACAAGTACACTGTACTAAGAGCCACTGGAAGGCCAAGAGTGCTAGGAAGGACTCCAGCGCGTGTGAAGTCTGTACAATTGACACTTTCGTTATCGATCACAACTGTGGCGTGGGGCAACGCCCAAGCAGTTAGAGCAGTACTTATTAACCGCTTAACGGCGCTCAACCGCTGGCAGACTCGGAAACGGTAGGATAAAATCGTGGGTATTATGCTTCTGTGGGGCTATGTTGAACGCATGCATGCAGCATGGAGCAGAGAGAGCCGAGCGTTTTTCCGAATTCAAAACCACTTCTAAGAGAACAGTTCCTGCTGCGTTTCGCCCCTATACAAAAGCGAAAGGAAGATTGCAGGTTTTTGCAACTACTTCTTGGTGGCAAAAGTTGTATACGGGATGTGCTTCTGGCATGCTGTCAAATCCGACTGGAAAGTAGCCTTTTAGTACAAAAATGTGATGGTGGAATGTGCTAATTTAGCTCTGCTAATGCAATATGTCCCCCTGTTTGACCCCATATCCAGGATTCATTTATAGCCTGAACCAAACTCAATCAAATAGTTTACCCAGTTGAGCTCTAAATGTTCTTGAAAATGAAACAATATCAACTTAAGTATGGTCCTTGCGTTCTTAAAAGATTCTTCTTGAAGTGAGAACATTGTATTACAAATGAGAAAACCCGTTCTATTCTTGGTAACGTTCAAGCGTTACCATTTTGACTTCAATGTTCTCGGATTTTTCACTCTGTATAGTAATTCAAAATATTGTATTGGAAAGTTTCATTTGTGCATAGTTTGCTCTCATAACCTTGCTGATCTGCCAATCTGCCTGCTCTCAATTAATCAACATACGAGTTGGAAACTCGTATCCCTATAATTTAAAGCCTTCAAAAGCCCATAAAACGAGCAGTCAGTCAGTGAGATTGGCAGACTGCTGGCTACTGTGTTGATTTTGACGCACATTTCTAAAACCGAAGCCACACCACACGCGCAGGAGTAACCGCAGCAGCTTCAACAAAAAACCACCAACAAGAATACAGCAAAAACAACCGAAAATTTCATGGCCTGAAAACGTAAAGCGAAAAGAAATTCAAGCGGCTACCGTTGCTGCAGTGGCTCCTGTTGCCTGTATGTACGTACTATATACGTTTGATTGGAATCTTAGCCACAATTTAATGATGGACTGCCAAAAGCACACTTCGTTTGGTCGTCATCAGCTTCGGCATCGGCTTCAGCATCAGCATCAGCATCGATCGCCACCGAGATCGTCATTTGCCGCCACCGACGCCGCCGCATAATTTTTCATATTTTTATGATTTGTTGCTACCGGGTACTAAACCCGTTTCTCGTCCAGAGCCTAACCATCGAGAGCTGCTACCGTTGGCTGCATTTGCTTTCGATTATCTTAATTTGCGTGCGAAACTGACTTTTTTGTTGCTGCTGCTGCTGTTGCTGCTGTTGCCGTTGCCGTTTTATTGCGCTGAGCGTAAGCCAAACCCCAAATTGTGTGTGTACGGAAATTTTCCCATGACTCGGGTTCGTTCTCTCTCTATAGTATATATTTGCCCGGCGGTGGCTTGTCCAAGAAATTATCCAACTATGCCTCAGCCTGGGACTCTCTGGGGATTGATGGTTGCTGCTGTTGATGCTGCTGCTGCTGCTGGTGCTGCTGCTGCTGCACTTTACCGGCAGGCAATTAGCACAAGGATGCCGCAGCTAAATAATTTGGTAAGCCTCAGGGCAAAGATCTGGCCCCTCTCACTCAGCTTAGCTCGGGGTGTAGGTGGCGCACTTATTTGCACAGCAACTCGTCGAGAACATTTGAAAAGAAAATACAATTAAGAAGAAATGTCTGGATCTTGGGCAAACATAACAATTTGGTTCGACGCGCGTCACCAAATATTGATCAAACAAATTAGAGGAGAGAACAATGTTTGGGCCGGGATACAGAGAGAGAAAATTAACTACAATTTTCACTTTGACTTTCATCAATTTCAAACACAGTCTTTACAGAAATCAAACTCATATTGTTGATTAAGACTTTAAAATTTTTAAGTATTGCTTGCATTAAGAGAGTCAAGGATGTTATGACACGACATTAATAAAGCTATAACTCAGTCATTTATTTTGGCTCTGTTTTTTATTTGACGATTTTCATGTTGATTTGGTGAAAAAATCACACCAGGCTCAGATTGATAAATTATTAATCGGCAATGAAAATGTGATTGCAAGATCCTGTGGTCTAGCGTTGGGCACTTAGTGGCTCTTTACACCTTCAAAGTCTGGCTTGTTAGTCAAAGAATGACAGAAAATACGAGGTGTGTTCAAAAAGTATCGCGAATTTTGAATTTTCGCGGGTTACGTATATTCGAATTTCGATTTTTTTGTGGCGTTATGTTGGTACTCATGTCTCTCACTTATGTCGACAAGCTTGGCCATTTTGAATGTTCACTTAATTGTTGACAGCTGCACGTGTTTTGGATCAAAGAACCTGTATCAAATTTTGTGTGAAAAACGAAATTAAGTGCGCGGATGCATTCCGAATGTTGACTGTGGCATACGGAGAAGCTACCTTGGACCGAAGCAACGTTTATCGGTGCTACAAAATGTTCTCAGAAGGCCGAGAAGATGTGAACGACGAAGAGCGGCCGGGCGCCCGAGCACTTCAACAACAGACAAAAAAATTAATGAAGTGGAGAAAATGGTATTGGCCAATCGTCGAATTACCGTTAGAGAAGTTGCTGAGGACCTAAACATATCGATTGGCTCGTGCCATTCGATTTTTATCAATGATTTGGGCATGAGACGGGTCGCCGCGAAATTCGTACCAAAATTGCTCAATTGCGACCAAAAACAGCATCGCATGAACATTGCTAATGAGATGTTAAACTCTGTCCGCGACGACCCAAATTTGCTCCAGAGGGTCATAACTGGTGACGAATCGTAGGTTTATGGTTATGACGTGGAAACCAAAGCTCAATCATCTCAATGGAAGCTGCCGCACTAACCAAGACCGAAAAAAGCGCGCCAAGTTCGGTCGAATGTGAAAGTTTTGCTGACAGTTTTCTTCGATTGCAGGGGCGTGGTGCATCATGAGTTCTTGCCACAGGGAAGAACGGTCAATAAGGAATATTACCTGCAAGTTATGCGCAATTTGCGCAAAGCAATCCGCCAGAAACGCCCGGATTTGTGGAAGAACAAAAAATTGGCTTTTGCACCACGATAACGCCCCTGCTCACACATCGTTGCTTGTGCGCGACTTTTTGGCCAAAAACAACACACTAATGATGCCGCAGCCACCGTATTCCCCAGATCTGGCCCCCTGTGACTTTTTCTTGTTCCCTAAACTGAAGAGGCCCATGAAAGGACGACGTTACGCTACGCTTGACGAGATAAAGACGGCATCGAAGGAGGAGCTGAACAAGATAAAAAAAAATGATTTTTTGAAGTGCTTCGAAGATTGGAAAAACCGTTGGCACAAGTGTATAATATCTCATGGGGATTACTTTGAAGGGGACAAAATAGATATTCATGAATAAATAATAATTTTTGGAAAAACAAAAATTCGCGATACTTTTTGAACACACCTCGTAGTTGACATGAATAAAACACAATGATTTGTGAGGACCAGCTCAACTGCTCGACGATGAATGATTCTTTATTGGATTTTTGATCTGTTTTTATACAATTTGGTTATACCCACATGCATCACGTTTCAATATTTGTGTGGGGGCTGGCATTGCTAACGGATGTGACCCTTGTTTAACGGGGAGTCCCGAAATTATACCTTTATCGCTTCCATTTTGCGAGCCAGAACATATCACTCTAAGACATCTCACAGCGGTCCCATTGGGACAATGCAAAAAAACGAAGATAGCCAAAAGAAAGATGCTCAGTTGAAGGTCCAGGATGACCAGATTATTCAAAAATCCTGGGACCTGAGTCATATGCGACAGCTTTGTGCG
>JAEIFV010001344.1:0-62227 GCA_018904265.1 Lordiphosa collinella | reverse complement strand
TATATTTATATTTATTTCGGTACTATCCCAACGCTACAGATACATAGGTACTATAAATTAGTGCATTGGTCACAGTAGTCACATTTAAGACGAAAGGATAAAATAAAAAATGTAAATAAGATCAAGAACATAACCTAAAATTATAATTTTAATGCTAATTTTTTTTGTGTGTTTTTGTGTTTTTGTTTTTTTTTTTTTTTTGTGTTTTTTGTTTTTTTTTATTTTATCCTATAAATCCTATGTTTGTCTTATGAGATGATTAGTTACTTTAAGCTTGAATTGCATTGCGTTCCCAATAGTCTTAATATTATACGGCAGGTCATTCCAATAGGAGCAGATTGAATAAAAAGTGTTTTTCTGAGCTGGCCAAGCTTACACGCTGGCAAATAATATTATTTGTTCGTGTTGACACAGCTAGTTGAATATTTTGAAAGAGATATTGCGGCTCTTTAGTTGATAAAATCCTGTGAATCAGTAACATTGTACGAAGTCTGATCCACGACTCTAAGTCCAGGCCAAGAATTTGTTTAGCAAAGTCCGAGATATGGTCTCTGCGACCAAGATTAAATACGTATCTTACGATGGAGTTAAAAGTTACCCTCAGCCTTTGCATACTGTTTGCGTCACTACTGCCAAATATTTCCACACCATAGAATAGAGTCGGGATAAGACATGTTTTAGCGACTAAAAGCCTGAGATGAAGAGGGATAAGATTTTGAGTAAGCGACAACTGCCTAACTAACCCGAATGTTTTCCCGGACGCTTTCGTAATGTGGTTGCTCCACGTTAGGTATTGTTAATTTGGATTCCCTAGGTTAGTGGTGCTCTCAGTATATTCCAGTGAAACGTTATTAAAAGTCAGCTTAGGCAAATCGCTGACATTAAGGGCCTTCTTATAAATTACTAAGCTTTTGATTTTTTGGATTTAGCCCCAAACCATTCGCTTTAGCCACTCGCTAATTTTATAAGATCCCTATTACAGATACTAACACTCATTTATTTCATGTAATGGTCGACTTACATAAAGCTGTACGTCATCGGCGTAAAATGGACATCACAGCCTATCAGACAATTAGGAAGGTCGTTGATATAAACAGAGAAGAGTAGGGGGGCAAGGACTGAACTTTGAGGGGACACCACGAGTAAGACGTAAGAAACCTGACAAAAGGACCCAGAAACAACTGCTTGTTTTCTGTCACACAAATAGGAGTTAATAAGACGTTGCGGTTGAGGAAAAGTTGGACCAGATTTTGGAGCTTGGTACTAATATAATGTGGTCGACTGTATCAAATGTCTGCTGAAATCCAGTAAGGCCAATAATGTGAACATTGTTTTTGTCAACCTGCCTTCGGATATCTTCTACTATCTTTATAATGGCAGTTGTGCAGCTTTTAAACTTTTGATATCCTGATTGTGTTGGCTTAACAACGAAATTGATGAAAGAAATGTCTGAATTTGTTTAGCCATGAGCTGTTCAAATACTTTTGAAGGAAGGGAGAATTGAGGTAAGTCTGAACTCATTTTTGTCTTTTGGAATGGGTATAATTTTTGCATCTTTCCAACAGTCAGAAATATGGAGGTCGAGAAAATCGTATTAAAGATATAGGTGATGTGGTCAAGAAGCATAGGTAATAATATTTTAAGAATTTTGGATTTACATTATCTAAGCCTTCCGTATTTGATTTCACTTTTAGGACACATTCAAGAACATCACATGAACTTACACTCCAAAACTAAAACTATTATCACATAGGGGTAGAGCGTTCAGGTACATATTTTGGGTTACTACAGGTACATTTAAATTGGCAAAATTGTGTTTAGTTCTTCAACATCCAAGTCTCATTCTAATTGGGGCTTTGCCTTGCCACTTCAAGTTTTCAGTTCTTTCCAAGTCTGATTTGGTGGTCTTGCATTGCTAAATTTAAAGTTAATATAGTCACATTTGGCAGAGGATATCGCTTTTGTAACTTTTGATCTTAAAGTCTTAAATTCCCTTAGCAGGTAGTCAGTTTGTAACGTTTCCATCTTTTGTATGCAGTGTCGCAGCTTAATTTGGTGTTTAATGTCAGAACTGAACCATGGGTTATGTGTTGGTTTAATAATTTTACTTTTAGTGGGATGCATTTATCAAACAGAAGGACAATGTTATTATTTAAGCACGTGCATTTGGTCGTTAGTGTGGTTGTGAGATTGTATAAGATCTCCAGTCACAATTGTTGAATCTAACCAGCAAGCTACTATAATCAATTGATTTAAAGTCACGAAACCTAATTAATATGTTAGAGTAGTCTAGGGGAAGTTCATACGTCAAGTAAATTTGATCATGGTGGAAAAGGCCGGTGCAAACCTGGTCATATAGTAAAATCTTGGTCGGGTCACTAATAAAAATAGGTCTAATAAAAGTGTTACTTGTTTCCGTGAAGTGGTTGGTTCTGAGTCATTAGGCAATAAATAGTTCAACACTTTTGAAGTCATTTAAATGCCTCTCACGAAGCATATTGCTATTGGGGTCACCGGTAGTATAACACTAGAATAATTTAGGGAAGTTCAAAGATATTTCATTAATAACCTGGAAAAATTCAATATTTCTAGAAGGTCTACATATGCAACCAATTAGGGTGCGGTGATTCAATTTTTTGTTTATAATTTCAATAAAAATGTACTCAATTAAACTATCGGTGGGGGTTAGTTTTTAACAGTTTGCAGCTTAGTTTTTTTGTTGACACAGATTGCTACCCCTCCGGCATGCCCCACTCGGTCAGATCTATACAAAAGTAGTCTTCACACTCAAATAAAACATCACTGGACCCACAAAACAAACCAAGTCTCGGACACACAAATGACGTCCACATTTGAATTTACAAAAAGGTGTCTAAACTCATCCATCTTCCTCCTAAGCTTTGAGCATTTATATGAGCCACTTTGAGCCTACTTTCTGCTTGCTTATAATTTTAATGAATCTGCTAGCCATGGAATTATCCGAACCAAACCGTGCTGTCATTGGACTTAGGTAACATGGGAAACGCACGTAGAACAATTATAAGACAAATATAGGACAAACATACTATAGCTAGAACTAATTTTAAATTAAATTCAAGAATACCACAATTTCCTTTTTTCACTACTACTCAATGGACTGAGTAGGAAGAGGGAGGAGTGGGAGCATCATTTTGTTGTAATCCAGAGGGGGGAGGAAGCTCTCCAGGTTCCATTGTGGCTGGCAAGATCCGAAAGCTCCTCCATTCTCCCAATGCAATAAACTTCTTCTCTTCCATTACGCCTAACATGAACCGTCCCACGACGAGTGAAAACTGCCGACAGTAGCTTCTGCTTCTTAAGGTGCATTGCTCTTTGAAAATGAGGAAGCTCTTCTCGAAAGCTGCTCATTGACGATAGACTGCTGCCGGCGAGTCAAAGCCCAGCAGCTGCAGGCTTAGTGTTTGTTTTGAGTTTCGCCGGTACGTAGCAAGAGCACGCATTAAATTGATCTTGTCCCTCGTGGTTTCGAGTTTAATGATGATAGCTGGGTCTGCTATACTGGCTTGAGTTTTCCTAACTGGTGTCAGACCCACGCCAAAACACATTGTGTTGAAAACAGTTTTCAGCTGCTCTCCCTCAAGAAATGGAACGCCATGCATGCGTACGTCACATGCGTTTGATTCATTTCTGCTGAGTCTCCACCGTGAAACATATCCCACCAACCAGGTCTTTCAACGAGCGGAGCTCATCTACCCCTCCGTTCCAGTTGAAGTACGCGATCCGCCATCTGCTTCAAGTCGCCAGCCATTCCCTGCAGATGGAGCACTTGATCCGCCAACTCCCTTCATGTCGCCAGCCATCCCTTGTCCAGCGCCTCGAGCATGCGGGTCTCGGACTGGCCAATGGTGATTTTATAAGCTCGGCTTGCTCCTCAAAACAGCTGTGATCATCTGAAGGATCATCGAGTCAGAGAATCACCTGCAGCGTCGGATGAACGACCACGCTTGAGGTCAGTTCCAGTGTTTTCCTTCTGGCGCTGGCTCCAGGCAGTGCAGCGTTCTTTGGTTTCCCATTTTGAGCGTAAGTTATGTGGATTGAGTGTGTGTGTTGAGTGAATTGTCCAAATTGAGAGTGAGTTTTCTCTTATTTGGGTAATCATTGTTATCTATTATCATTATCATTATCATTATCATTATTTACATTATCGCTATGTTTATTATCAATACATATCATTATCATTATCATTATCATTATCATTATCATTATCATTATCATTATCATTATCATTATCATTATCATTATCATTATCATTATCATTATCATTATCATTATCATTATCATTATCATTATCATTATCATTATCATTATCATTATCAATCATTATTATCATTATCCATTATCATTATACATTATCATTATCATTATTATTATCATTATCATTATCATTATCACATTATCATTATCATTATCATTATCATTATCATTATCATTATCATTATCATTATCATTATCATTATCATTACATTATATTATCATTATCATTATCATTATCATTATCATTATCATTATCATTATCATTATCATTATCATTATCATTATCATTATCATTATCATTATCATTATCATTACCATTATCATTATCATTATCATTATTATTACATTATCATTATCATTATCATTATCATTATCATTATCATTATCATTATCATTTTATCTTATCATTATCATTATCATTATTATCATTATCATTATCATTATCATTATCATTATCATTATCATTATCATTATCACATTATCATTATCATTATCTATCATCTATCATTATCATTATCATTATCATTATCATTATCATTATCATTATCTTATCGTATATTATCATTATCATTATCATTATCATTATCATTATGTTATCATTATCATTATCATTATCATTATCTTATCATTATGACATTATCATTATCATTATCATTATCTATTATCATTATCTTATCATTATCATTATCATTATCTTGTCATTATCACATTATCATTATCATTATCATTATCATTATCATTATCATTATCATTCTCATTATCATTATCATTATCATTATCATTATCATTATCATTATCATTATCATTATCATTCATTATCATTATCATTATCATTACCATTATCATTATCATTATCATTATCATTATCATTATCATTATCATTATCATTATTTATCATTATCATTATCATTATCATTATCATTATCATTATCATTATCATTATCATTATCATTATCATTATCATTATCATTTTCCAGTTCTTTCCAAGTCTGATTTGGTGTTCTTGCATTGCTAAATTTAAAGTTAATATAGTCACATTTGGCAGAGGATATCGCTTTTGTAACTTTTGATCTTAAAGTCTTAAATTCCCTTAGCAGGTAGTCAGTTTTGTAACGTTTCCATATCTTTTTGTATGCAGTGTCTCGCAGCTTAATTTGGTGTGTTTAATGTCAGAACTGAACCATGGGTTATGTGTTTGTTTAATAATTTTACTTTTTAGTGGGACGCATTTATCAAACAGAAGGACAATGTTATATTGAGCACGTACATTTGGTCGTTAGTGGTTGTGAGCTTGTATAAAGATCTCCAGTCACAATTGTTGAATTCAACCAGAAGCTATCATAATCAATTGATTTAAAGTCACGAAACCTAATTAATATGTTAGAGTAGTCTAGGGAAGTTCATACGTCAAGTAAATTTGATCATGCTTGGAAAAGGCCGGTACGGAAACCTGGTCATATAGTAAAATCTTGGTCGGGTCACTAATAAAAAAGGTAGGTCTAATAAAGTGTTACTTGTTTCCGTGAAGTGGGTTGGTTCTGAGTCATTAGCAATAAATAGTCCAACACTGTTGAAGTCATTTAAATATGCCTCTCACGAAGCATATTGCTATTGGAGGTCACCTGTAGTAATAACACTAGAATAATTTAGGAAAGTTCAGATATTTCATTAATAACCCCGGAAAATTCAATATTTCTTAGAAGGTCTATATATGCAACCAATTAGGGTGCGGTGATTCAATTTTTTTGTTTATAATTTCAATAAAAATGTACTCAATTAAACTATCAGTGGGGTTATTTTTAACAGTTTGCAGCTTAGTTTTTGTTGACATAGATTGCTACTCCTGCGGCATGCCCCACTCGGTCAGATCTATACAAAAAGTAGTCTTCACACTCAAATAAAACATCACTGGACCCACAAACAAACCAAGTCTCGGACACACAAATGACGTCCACATTTGAATTTACAAAAAGGTGTCTAAACTCATCCATCTTCCTCTAAGCTTTGAGCATTTATATGAGTTACTTTTAAGCTACTTTCTGGCTAATAATTTTAATCAATCTGCTAGCCATGGAATTATCCGAACCAAACCGTGCTGTCATTGGACTTATCTAACATGGGAAACGCACGTAGAACAATTATAATACAAATATAGGACAAACATACTATAGTAGAACTAATTTTAAATTAAATTCAAGAATACCACAATTTCCTTTTTCACTACTACTCAATGGACTGAGTGGGAAGAGGAGGAGGAGTGGGAGCATCATTTTGTTGTAATCGGGAGGGGGGAGTGGAAGCTCTCCAGGTTCATTGTGCTGGCAAGATCCGAAAGCTCCTCCATTCTCCCAATGCAATAAACTTCTTCTCTTCCATTGCTTAACATGAACCGTCCCACGACGAGTGAAACTGCCGACAGTAGCTTCTGCTTCTTAAGGTGCATTGCCTCTTTGAAAATGAGGAAGCTCTCTCGAAAGCTGCTCATTGACATAGACTGCTGCCGGCGAGTCAAAGCCCAGCAGCTGCAGGCTTAGTGTTTGTTTTGAGTTTCGCCGGTACGTAGCAAGAGCACGCATTAAATTGATCTTGTCCCTCGTGGTTTCCAGTTTAATGATGATAGCTGGGTCTGCTATACTGGCTTGAGTTTTCCTAACTGGTGTCAGACCCACGCCAAAACACATTGTGTTGAAAACAGTTTTCAGCTGCTCTCCCTCAAGAAATGGAACGCCATGCATGCGTACGTCACATGCGTTTGATTCATTTCGCTGAGTCTCCAGCCGTGAACATATCCCACCAACCAGGTCTTTCAACGAGCGGAGCTCATCTACCTCCCGTTCCAGTTGAAGTACGCGATCCGCCATCTGCTTCAAGTCGCCAGCCATTCCCTGCAGATGGAGCACTTGATCCGCCAACTCCTTCATGTCGCCAGCCATGTCCAGCGCCTCGAGCATGCGGGTCTCGGACTGGCCAATGGTGATTTTTATAAGCTCGGCTTGCTCCTCAAAACAGCTGTTGATCATCTGAAGGATCATCGGAGTCAGAGAATCACCTGCAGCGTCGGATGAACGACCACGCTTGAGGTCAGTTCCAGTGTTTTCCTTCGGCGCTTGGCTCCAGGCGGTGCAGCGTTCTTTTGGTTTCCCATTTTGAGCGTAAGTTATGTGGATTGAGTGTGTGTGTTGAGTGAATTGTCCAAGTTGGGATTGAGTTTTTTTCTTATTTCTTATTTGATTGCAGAGTGTTTAATGTTTTTTAATTGATTATTACTGGCAAATACTAATTTTGAAAATTTAATTTGCTGAGCTTTGAATTTTATTCTTCTTCTTCGCATCAGAGATGGGAGTCGTTTCCCTTATTCCCACGATTGTCATTATTTTCTGATTGTTGTAACCTTTAGAGGTTGAGGGCATTTGTGTAAATGTGTGAGTTCATGCTATTATCTTCAAGAGTTAATTTGTTGGAAATGACAAATGACTTATACTCTAATTCTTCACAAACTTACGGAGGCTTCAAGTAAAATTGAGTGTTGTATAACGTCTTTAATTGTGTGGTTCATAGCATTTGTGTAAATGTGTGTGTTCATGCTATTATCTTCAAGAGTTAATTTGTTGGAAATACTCTAATTCTTCTACAAACTTACGGAGGCTTTCGTTAAATTGAGTGTTGTATAAACGTCTTAGTAGTTCTTCGAATGGTGTTTGCACTTTGAAGGCATCGATGAGTGCACTTTTGAGGGTTGTCCAGTTGTTGGCTGCTGAGAGTTGGGATACACGTTGAGCATCTCCAGAAATCTGCATTTCGATTGCTCCGAATAATACGCTATGTTGTCGTAGATCTCTTGTTGAGTAAAGTTGCATTATGTAGTCCACTCGTCTTATGAATGCACAAAGGTCTTCTGATGATCCAGTGAAGGGTGGTACTTGCCTTATTTATCCTAAAGCTTGGTTTAGGTGTTGCTCTGATAGCTGTTGCACTTGTTCTGCTGTTGTTGCCATGTTGATTTGTTGATTGGTTTTTGGTTTTGGTTTTGTTGATTGGTTTTTTAGTTTTGGTTTTGTTTATTGGGGCTTGCGATTTTTAGTTGTTTCTTTGAAACAAAATCGGCTTTGGTTTCTGGGGCTTGCGTTTTTAGTTGTTTTTATTTTAAAACAAAAATCGACTTTAGTTTTTCACATAACTTTATAACAGTCACACCTTTTTGTTTAGATGGGTTTTAATTGTGAAAATGTTTTTGCGTGTGGATTTATAAATCAGTTTTGTTTCCGAATATTTTAGCGATCACACTTTTGGTTTTAAGCGGGCTATTATAGGAGAACGTTTGCGCGTCACGATTTAGCGGTCATACTTTTCGATTAAGTGGACTAGGACAACGACTTTGATTTAATATCACGCGGGTTCTTTTGCGGATAAGTATATAGCGTTTATCACTGGGTCTTTTCTTAGTAACGATTTACCACTCGGACTTGCACTAAGATCTTGATCGATCGTTAAAAACACCGGACTTATCCTACCGACTGCGCAAATTAGAAGTCGATGGTTTGGGTTTAATAAAAAAATATAATTTCTTTATTCAAACATCGAAACTTATATTTGAAGGATTACAATCTTATTAGAATAGCGAAGCTAGTTGTGTCGCGGTTGACATGTCTTGTAAAACTCGAATTGTGGTTCTGACGTTAGTGCTTAGCCAACCTCGGTTGGCAGCTTTTTGGAAGTGAGATCAAAAAGCTTGAGAGAGAATTGAAAGCTTTTCTCTCTTTTCTCATTTCGTAATTTGAGAGCTGATTGCATCAGCCGAGAATTTGAGCTGCAGCAGCAGTTTTGGTGGGAATAACGATTGGGGCGTTTTGTTTATGTCTAATGCTTGCGACTCAAGTTTATGTCTATGCTTGACTTGGGCGCGTGCTTTTATGTCTATGTTTCAAATTTCTGTCTGGGCTGCCCAAATTGTTATTGTCACCAATTTCCTGTGTCTGGGTTTATGCTTATTGTTTACTCGTGTTACTATGCGAGGGTAGGGTAAGATTATGATAATGTAGGATCTTGTATTGAATAGTAGAGTGGTGGATATGTGACTTCCCATCCTTTGAATTTAGCTTGTCCTCAACCGGATATTTTAGGGTATAATATTGCTTGAATATAAGATAGTGGGTCTAATTTTGTTGCATTATTGTTTACATAAATTGTTTGTGTATAGTCTAATAGTGTGTTTGTAAGTAAAATGTCTTCAACCTGGATTGAACAATTGAAAGCTTTTATAATGTTGTCTCCTTCGATTATTATCCCCTGTTTATGCAATTTTGATTTAATATTGTTTTGGGAAGATTCCATGTGATAATTATGTTGGGTTCTATATAATTTACTTCTAGATTTTTGTGCATTTTTGTATATCTGCATTCTGTTGATACTTGATTAAGTATTCCTGTAATACATTTGTTTATAACTAAATCATTTGAATTAACCGTATAGGTTTGATTGTGTTGGACAAAATATTTATCATGAACTATTTCTGTTAAAATATTGTTATTACTATCTGGGAATGGATTTCAAAAATCGGTGTCTTAATGATTGCGCGTGGAATATCGGATATAATCAAAATTTAATTTTTATTGGTTTTTAACCAAGTTGAGGTTTTTATACTGAGAAGTTTCTCTGAATTAATATAAGTTAAAGAATCGTGTTTTAAAAATTTGGGGTTAAAAATACCAAGTCTAGTTAGTTGAATTCCTAACTCTATGTCTTCTATGTATTCTGTAAAATGTTGTATTTTAAATATGAGAATGGCAAATCTTTGATCGTTCTCGTAAATGTTATTCATTTGATCTATACCATGGTTGATTACGTCAATTACATGATTTAAATCGTTTGCTTGTATACTATTTTCTGATAAATTGTTTATTTTGAGTTCTCACTCTTCTTTTATCTTCTTGATCTAAAGTTCCAAATAAGTATTTGTAAGTTGTTCCTATGAAATTAATAAGTCCTCTTTTGCTACGTTTAGCAATTCTAATGCCGTTCATTTCTCTTTCAAGTTTTTCTGTTAAATACTTTATTTGTAGGCTTTTTTAAATTCTTCAGTTTGATACAAAAGGGTTTCAAAGGTTTGTTCAGTTTTCGTGATGTTAACAAACAAATAATGGTATTCGTAATTTACTGGAAGGTCAATTTCTCCTGTTTTGAAAATTAGATAGCCATTCTTTGCTTGAATGGGGTTAACTTGGAGGCTTTGGCATATTGCCATTCTAATAAAACATGTTATTGAAAATAATATTAAAAATGAGGTTAATTTAAGTTGGGTTTTCTTTGGCTCGGTTGATCGACTGCTGATGATCTGGAATTATCGTATTTGCTTTCATTAGTTTTCTTTTTAAATTTGGATTTATAGTGTGTTATTTCTCTTACTCTGTTCTTTTTTCTTCATAGTGTTTTTCAACGGTTTCTCTTATTTCGCCTGTCTTTTGAAAGGGTTAGTAGTTTTAGCTTTACTAAAGGTGATTGTCGGTATCTGGTGTCAATTTCAAATTCGTTTCTTTTTTCGTTTAGTTTTTCAATTTATTTGATTTTATTCATTTGTGTATTGTATTCTGGTGTTCCAGCATAAATAAAATATCTGCAGGTGTTCTTCCTGTAGTGTTATGTTTTGTCTTGTGGTTGTAGACATATAAGATAGTTTCTGAATTTATTAATTTTGTTTTCAGGGTCAGATTCACTGTTGATAATTCTTAGTTTTTCGTTTACTGTTTTGTGAAATCTTTTCTCCAAGAAAGGTTTGCCTAGATTCCATTTTTGCTTGTGGTTAGATAATGGTTACATCTTCTGATCTTAGCCAGATTTGTAGAGCTGCGCACATGAATGCTGAGTCTTTATCTGCTTTTATTTCTGTTGGTTTTCCCATTTCATTGAATATTTTCAATAAAGCTCGTTTTGCTCCTAGCCCAATCTCTACCATTTACTTCGATTAAAGATGCATATTTTGAGTAGACAATCAATGCAAGATAAGAATTGCTTATTATTAATCATGTAAAAGTCAATCACATATCTTTCTCTGGGATTAAACACTTCTGGGGTTGTTTCATACACAAGTTTGTGTGTTCTGTGCTCGGTCTTTGCTATGTTGCATATTTCACATTCGTTTATAATGTTTTGGATTAGTTTTTTAGTCAGGGTAATAATATTTTTCTTTGAAAAGTAAAATAGTTTTTTTGATGTAGTAAATCTCTGTAGGATTTAATGATTTTCTCTTTGAATTCGGAAAAGGTTTCAATATCTGTCAGTTTTTATAAGTTCTCTAATTTTGGTCAAATTATATTCTTTGATTATATCTTTGACATGTGTATCTGTCATATCTTTATAAGTGATTTTAATTTTTGTTTTATGAAAGTAAGAATTTCTTGACCATTTTTGAGCCTTCTTTTCTAAAATTTTATAATTTTTTCAAAGAAAAATCGTAAAATCAGTGTAAACCGATAAATCGCAAAATTTGTTTGTATTAATAAATCATAATTTGAATATTCTGCGCATGGCGCGCTTTACTTGGCTCAGCCCCAATTGGCAAGAGGCGTGGAAAGACGATCAGCTGATCGTTTGGCGAGAAAACGCCAAGAATTCTTTAAAAAATTAATAATTAATTAATAGTACATTTAATGACACCATTGCCATATCCGTTTCATAGAGAATGTCCTCCCTTTAAAGAGATTTTTTTATTTTTATTCTAGAGTGAAGGAGAGTAGAGAAATGAGTAAAAACGTCGCGTAGGGGTAAAAATCGCATTGTTTTAATTAATTATAAATTATTCCGGTAAATTGGGAGGGCAATTTTAATATGATGATCAGGAGATCTTGCTCTATCTCTTGATATTTTTATCATAGACTTGCGTGAGATTGAGGCATGAAGTCTAGATTGACTGGACTATTGATTTAATTTTTGTTTAAATTCTTGGTGTGTTTGCTTATTAGATTCAGCACGATTCTGGTTTTGATTTTGATTTTGAGGTTGATAAAATTTTGAGAATAGTTTCCTTATTCCCACGATTGTCATTATTTTTCTGATTGTTGTAACCTTTAGAGGTTGAGGGACCATTAGATTGGTTTGATTTTTGTTCGATCGGAAAAATTATTATCAAAAACTCCTTCTTTCTGAGCTACCTGTTTAATTTGATGATTGAAGTTATGTCGTATCTTGCTAGGGTCATAAATAACCTGTCAGGAAGTTTTTTCATTATAACGTCTTTAATTGTGTGGTTCATAGCATTTGTGTAAATGTGTGTGTTCATGCTATTATCTTCAAGAGTTAATTTGTTGGAAATGACAAATGACTTATACTCTAATTCTTCTACAAACTTACGGAGGCTTCCGTTAAATTGAGTGTTGTATAACGTCTTTAATTGTGTGGTTCATAGCATTTGTGTAAATGTGTGTGTTCATGCTATTATCTTCAAGAGTTAATTTGTTGGAAATACTCTAATTCTTCTACAAACTTACGGAGGCTTCGTTAAAATTGAGTGTTGTATAAACGTCTTAGTAGTTCTTCGAATGGTGTTTGCACTTTGAAGGCATCGATGAGTATTTGAGGGTTGTCTAGTTGTTGGCTGCTGAGTAGATACACTAATCTGCCAGAAATCTCTCTTTCTAATACGCTATGTTGTCTTAGATCTCTCTTGTTGGGTAATAGTTTTTTGATGTAGCCCACTGTCTTATGAATGCACAAAGGTTTTCTGATGATCCAGTGAAGGTGGTATTTGCCTTATTTGTCCTAAAGCTTGGTTTGGGTGTTACCTGGATATTGTGAAATTTGTTCTGCTGTTGTGGCTATGTTGATTTATTGATTGGTTTTTGGTTTGGTTTTGTTGATTGGTTGTATGTGCACACATACATATATATAAGTGTGCAACGGTTAATCTGAACAAGTTCCACAAAATGGCCTCTGGCACTAATACTTACAACAAAGGAGCCATCTTTAATCCATTGCTCTCACTTAACACACACACAAAAACTTATATGTGCAAAACTCACCACGCAATGATCTGGCTTCGTCGCCTCTGCTGACGCTGACGTTATTTGTTATTTGCCAAACCAAATTAATTTTGGCTATCGTTAATACTCTACTATGGATGAAATCCTCATCAAATAATAGCCGCTTATTAAATGCCAGCTCTAAACTTAAATCTACAAATTTTAAACCCAATTAGACCTGAAAATATAATTAAACAAATATTAAAATTTTAATGCTGGTCAAATAAAAGGCCTGGACTAAATAATATGAAAAGAAATATAAAATTGTGCCCATATTCTGGAAGTTTCTCCATCTGCCTGCCTGCAATTAAAATGGAGGAGTTACTCTTTAAATATTACCAGTAAATATTATTAAATAAATATTAAAAACTTAAATGCTGGTCAAAATGGACTCCGAAAATACTTACAACTATCCCGCTATTCTGGAAGTTTCTCCATCTACCCGCCTGCAATAAAAATGGAGGAGCTACTCACCAAATATTGTGATTTATCTCTGGATGGAATCCTCTCCAAATAATTGCCGCCTTTTAATTGAAAATTTAAAAATATTTCAAATTTACCTTGACCAGAAAATGTTATTAAATAAAAATTAAAAATTTAAATACTGGTCAAAATAGGCTCGGACAAAATTTTACATTACTCCATCTGTCCGGCCTAAATTAAAAATTAAAAATGAAGGAGATACACTTCAAATACTGTGATTTATCACGCCACTAAGGACGAGCCCTTAGATGTTAAAACGGACTGCAGCGAAGCTGCCACCATTAACTTCACCAAAGGAGCTCTCACAAATCCTCAGAATCTTTTCTTCGCCCTGAGGGCAATACTGGCCATAGTCACAGGGCTTATAGACACATTTGGTAATTTTGAACCACCTTTATTTTGGCCTTCTACTTCAATTCTGTCATATGAGATGCTCCGGTTATTGCTCCAGACTTGGATTTTGGTGTATCCTTATTCGACAAATTTGACATTACTAGTACCAATATTGTGCCTTTGCCCTAAGACTTTGTTGCTTATTAATCTGAGGAAAATAGAGGAATTAATAGTGATTTTACACACTACTGAGGACGAGCCCTTAGACGATTAAAACGGACTTCAGCAAAGCTGCCACCATCAACTTCAACCAAAGGAATTCTCTCAAATCCTCAGAATCTGTTCTTCGCCTTGAGGACAATACTTGACACAGTCAAAGGGCTAACAGACACACTTGGAAATCTTGAACCACCTTTATTTTGGCCTTCTATTTGAATTCTGTCATATGAGATGCTCCGGTTATTGCTCCAGACCTGGATTATGGTGTATCCTTATTCGACAAATTTCATATTATTAGTACCAATGCTGTGCCTTTGCCCTAAGACTTTGTGGCTTACTAATCTGAGGAAAATTGAGGAATTTATAGTGTTTCTACACACTACTGAGGACGAGCTAAAGACGCTAAAACAGAGTGCTGTGAAGCTGCCACCATCATCATTTGCTGCTACTAAACTAGAGCCCCCCTATGATGCTCAACATGTTAAAACGGACTGCAGGGAATGCTGCCACCAACAAAACCAAACAAACACATATTTCTCTTATATGTACGGAACCTGAGCTGGGCTAACTGATGTACTTGGCAATTCTCAGCTACCTTCTTCTGGTCTCCTGCTTATAATTCGTCATATGAGTTGCTCCGCTTATTATTCCACCTTTGGATCCTTGGGGTAACCTGATAGACGTATGCAGTATTATTTAGGGCCCTCCCTGGCTGCCCAAAACTGTTCTGGCTTGGGCTGCTGCCTGAATTGCGACTGTGCTCTGAAAACGTAGCTGCTTAATCTGCCGAGGAAGAGCCCACTGATGCTCAACACGATAAAACGGAGTGCAGTGTATGCTGCCACCATCAACGCTAATCAAAAGTCTTTTCTTTTAAATCCACAGAATCCTTCCAACCAGAGGGTAATACTGGCCACAGTCACAGGCCTTATTGATGTTTTTGGCTATTTCCTCACCTTATTGATGCCTCCCTAAGCTATTACCTGTCACACGAGAGATGATCTAATTATTACTTTTAGCTATCTCCTGACAGCTTCTGGGAGGCCAAGTACGGGCTGCCTGGATCAAATTTGCGCCTGTCCCCTGAGATGTTCAGGCTCCTTATTTAGTTTAATACTGAGGTGTGCAGTCTCTGCGCGTGCTCCCACAACTGTTCCCTGGCATTTTGATGGCCTCCAGCTGTTCACACGGGCTTGAATCCACGATCCAACAAATTACACAGGCGGCCCATCCAAATGATTCCTGAAAGCTGGACGTTACTACCTTGTGCAAGTCATAATCATCTTACACTTCAACCGGATGATGGCTATCACAAACACACACACACATATTATATGCAATTAATGGCACATGTCCTGGCTTTTTGTGTGGTGTGGTTCTGATGGAGTCTTCCTCCTGTTGGCTGACCTGCCTTACTCATGAGATGAGTTGATAAGTTACTTGGGCGCCCTCTACCTGTTCCCGGCGCTGCTTGGTGGGCACAATATTTTCCCTCACACGGGCCAATCCAACGTATAATGTGGCTCTTGGTGGACATGCTGGCCATTCCTGAGACGCGCTTAGTGTTCCATTGCCCTTGGCCGGTGGCATTTGCAGCTCAACTGGCTTCTTTGGCCATCACAACCGTTTGCACGGTCTCGGTGCTACCACTAATGCTCGCCACTCGCCTCTGTCCCGAGCGACATTCCACCAGAAGGACACTCCCAGGTTCGCAATGTCTCCCTGCCCTGGTCACGCCATCTCCTCTTTGGGTCGACTGGCGGGAGCGCCTCCAACTCTATCGCATGCCGATTGTACACACGCTTTGCTGGAGCGTTATCATCCATCGGGCAACATGTCTATCCAGCGCAAACGCTGTTGTTTTATGCGCTTGACTAGGTCAGTGTCCCCATAGAGCTCATTAGTTCGCTTAGATTCATTCGGATGCGAAATTCGCCGCCAACGTTTAGAGGTCCATAAATCCTCCGAAGAACTTTTCTCGAACACGCCAATTGCCGCCTCATCCTCTTTTGTCATTGTCCATGCTTCTGCGCCGTATAAGCAGGACTGGAGATAAGCGACTTGTATAGCGCAATTTTCTTTTTCCCGAGAGAGGTCTCTGCTCTTGAACTCCTTATTGAGCCCGTAATAACATCGGTTTGCAAGAGTATTTCTTCTTCGGATTTCCAGACTTGGTGCGTTGTCGCTGGTTATCGTCGTCCCGAGGTAGACAAATTCCTTAACAACCTTGGTTGTAGTCCCCATTGCAACAGATTGTCCAAGCGTAGACTCACTGCGCGTTGATTGTGGGTACTTCCGTCTTATCCTCATTTACCGCTAAGCCCATAAGTTTTGACTGCTTCTCTATCTCTGAGAACGCCTTTTTACCACAGATTCGCTTTTGCCGATGATGTCAATATCATCGGCATATGCAATTAGCATGTTATCTCTGGTAAAGATGGTGCCCGTTCTGTTAGCATTTGGGCACTGGCGAGTATGTACTCCATCAGTAGATTAAAGAAGTCGCACGATAAGGTATCACCCTGCCTAAAACCTCTTTGGTATCGAAAGGCTCGGAGCGGTCTTTACCTATTTTGACGGAGCTTTGTGTGCTTCTCAACGTCATCATGCAAAGTCGAACGTACTTTGCTGAATACCAAAGGTAGACAGGGCTTCAAAGAACTTTGACCTTATCGGCGTGTCAAAGGCGGCTTTGTAGTCAACAAAAAGGTGGTGGGTGTCGATACATCTCTCTTGGGTCTTCTCCAGGATTTGTCGCAAGTGAATATCTGGTCCGTGGTGGATTTGCCAGGTCTAAAGACACACTGATAAGGTTCAATCAGTTCACTTATTCTCGGCTTTAGACGGTCACATAGGATGCATGATAGAACCTTATATGCGATGGAAGGAGACTGATCCGGGGCAATTGGCGCAAACCGCAGGGTCTCCTTTAATATTGGACAGAGTACACTTAGGTTCTAATCTTCGGGCATGCTTTCTTCCGGACCATACTCTGCATAGGAGTTGGTGCATGCACCTTACCAGCTCCTCACCGCCAGCCTTGAACAATTCAGCAGGCAGCTCATCAGCGCCAGCAGATTTGTTATTTTTTTAGCCTTTTTATGGCTAACAAGACTTCATTATGGTCCGGCGGATCTATCTCTATGTTATCGATTGGTGGTGTCGCTACTTCCCCAGAGGCGGCATTGTGTTCGTCATCACCTCCCAGCAGGTTAGAGAAATAGTTTCTCCATTTGTCTAGTGCCACTTCCGGATTTCTGACCAGATTTCCGTGCTCGTCCTTCAAAAAGTGTGACTCTGGGCTTTAAAACCTTCGGTTAGTTGCCTAATCTTTTGGTAGAATTTTCGAGTCTCACTCCTTCCGAACAGCACTTCGACTTCCTCCCTCATGCGCTTTTCCTCCTCATTTTTTCTTCCTTCTGAAAAGGCGCTTCTCCTCTCCTCTTTTCTCCCGGTATCTCTCATTAACAGCCCGCGTTGCTCCCGACTGCAGAGTTCTCCTGTAGGCAGCGTCTTTCTCTGCAGTAGCGCGGCGGCACTCATCATCGTACCATGACTGTTTTCGGGAGTTTCGGCGAATCCGAGAATCTCCTTGGCAGCTGTACTCATCGAGTGTGAAATATGCTTCCACTGTTCGTCAACACCAGGAGGGCCAGGTGGGGTTTCCTGAGCAGCTGGGTGAGTTTTGCTGAGTGGCTTGGGATGTCCGTTGCGATTGCAGCTTCTCAACGTTCAGCTTTCGGCGGTATTAGACTGTGCGGCATGAGCCACACTGAGCCGTGTGCGTACTTTGGCTGCAACAAGGTAGTGATCCGAGTCAATATTGGCCTCGGCGCACACGTACGTCTGAACACTCGAAGAGTGCCGTCCGTCTATCGCAAAGTGATCAATCTGGTTTCGTATTGATTGACCAGGGGACGTCCAGGTCGCCTTGTGGTCGTTGCGGGTGTTCAAATCTGGTGCTACTAATGACCATGTTCCGGCCCGAAGCGAAGTCTATTAGCCTCTTACCATTTCCGTTGGAATCATGTGTAGGCAAATCGGCCGATAGTCGGGCGATGAACTTTCTCTCCCGATTTGTGCGTTAAAGTCGCTCAGCACGATCTTGATGTCGTGATCGGGCAGCGCTCATAGGGTCTTCTAGGCGCTCACAGAATTCGTCTTTTCCGAATCGTTCTTTTCTTCTGTCGGGCGTGCGCACAGATGGACTAATATTAAAATACTTTGCCTGAAGTCTGAGTGCGGCAAGTCGCTTGCTAACTGGTCAAGCTGATGACAGAGCGGCACAGTCTTTGTTGACTGCAAAGCCGCAACCAAACTCGTGCTTCAAATCATGTCCATTGTAGAGATCTCCATGGGGCGTTGGTTTCGGATGTTATCCTCCTCCACCCTGTCCAGTCCATCTTATTTCCTGAAGTGCGGTAATGTCCGCCGAATGTTCCTCGAGGACATCCACCAGCTTGGAATCCGCGCCTCTCTATTGAGGGTGCGTACATTCCAGGTGCATATCCTCAAATCGTGGTCCTTAAAACGTTTGCGGTGGTCGTCGTCGGGGGGGTCCGTATCCGAGGCATTGTGTTAGTTTTCATTGGCGGGTGGGTCATGTGGCCAACTATAGAGGCTGTGTGAAGTACAAGGAGGCCTACGAAGATCTACTGGCTAATAAAGTGCGCTCTAACTATGGCAGACAGCAAAAATTTCAACGTGCCCAACAACAGCAGCAGCAACCAAATATTTCTAAACCAAATCAGCGACGGCAGCATGAATCGCGGAATTACAACCCATTTGATGGACCACGGCCAACTAAATCTAACAAATCATCAAATCCTTGGCAGCAGCGTCATCAACAACACCAGAGGCCCCAACAATCCGGTCAAGCTACACCTGCGCAAACAAGAAATCCGGCTGAGGGGCACCTGCAGAGGTTTCAACAAAAACTTATACTGGAGCAGCAACCAAAAATTAGTAAGAACCCAAATAATCCTTTCTCTTCACCAAAAAGGAGGCCCCTCATAAGCAGTGACCAACCCCATAGTGGATCTCCTATCCAGCGGCTGCAACAGCAACATGGTAGAGAGCTGCAGGAACCAAAATCTAACTACTGGCAGCAGCAAATTGAGATGAGACAGCAGCAAAGCGAGATGCGACAGCAGCAAACTAATGAGGCTCCACCCCAACACCAATGCAAGCTAGCAGATGACAGCCCTCTTATGCGTGCCCTGGAGTCCAACATTCGGATGGTGAATGAAATGGGGAAAAAGGTAGATGCCCTTATTAACCTCTTGCACACTATTTTGGTCGCAAATGGGAGCGCCCCTTCAATCTCCCCATTGCAAGTAAATAACGTTAATGACCAAAATAATGCCTAATCTTTATAACTCTCATTCCTTTAACCCTACTAATTTAAATATACCCTACACTGTTACTACTACCCTGAACAATAATTTTGCTACTACCAATGCTAGAAGAATTAAAACTGATTGCCTTAAAATTGCTTATTGGAATGCGTGTGGGATAGCCAACAAGATATTAGAGCTTGAAATGTACATGCAAAGGAATGCTATTGATGTCATGATGGTTACTGAAACCAGAATTGAGTCATGTAGGAAACCATCTACTACAATGCTTGCTATAGACGGATATCTTCCTTATACAGCCCCTCATCCTCTCACCAAAAGGAGCGGTGGGGTTGTGGTATACGTCAAAATTGGAATTAAGCATGTAGCTCTCCAACCAATTTCACTCACAAGCATTCAATGTGCCCCGGTTGCCATTACAATATCGAACGAAATCATCACCGTTGCCCCAGTCTACTGCCCTCCAACATTCGAATGGACTCCCGATCATTTCTCCGAACTATTCAAATACATCGGTAGCCTTTCTCAAGGCTCAAAATTTATAGTTTGTGGAGACTGGAATGCTAAGCACCGTTGGTGGGGTAACTCCAAACCCTGTAAGCGTGGCTCAGCCCTAATGAAATCTATTCATAAAAACTCTAGATTAAATGTTCTGGCAACCGGGGGTGCTACCCACTACCCGTTTGACTCAAGAAAATGTCCGTCAGCAATTGACTTTGCTGTATATTCTGGCATTTGCGATGACAGAATTCTTACTTATTCGTCTATGGATCTGGGATCCGATCATTTGCCAATACAAATCGATTTGGCAATCCAAAATATTCCTCTTATCACGGAATGCTCAATTAATAATAGGCGCCTTCTGCCTAAGAATGCCAGCATGAAAAAATTCCAAAGTTTTATAGATCAGAGAATAAACCTAAACATTGAGCTAAAATCAGGCTCTGATCTTGAAGATGCAGTGGATATCTTCACCAAACTCGTTACTGATGCTGCAGTATCGGCAACCCCGCCAATTAGAAAATTCGTTAGGAAAAATCGAAATTTCAATCACCAAATCTATGCACATGATAGAAAAATGGTTAAGCTTATTAGTCTTAATAGCAAGCACAAGCGTGCCTTCTTGATTCTCCGAACTCCGCTGGCTCGGAAAATATATCGGAGTACTCAGAAACGCCTCAAAACGGCTATCAAAGACGCCAAAACCAAAATCATTAATAAACAGTTTGAGAAAATAGACCCTTTGGATCGCTATAGAATGGCAAAATTATGGAAGATAACGAACAGATTTAAACGGCAACCGGAGCCAAACTATCCCCTTAAAACCAGACTAATCAGTACCAACCCTAGTAGTAGCAATAGTAGTAGCAGTCCCAACCCAGAGAGATGGACAAAAAATAGTAGTGAGAAGGCTGAAACTTTTGTTGTGCATTTGGAAGAACGTTTTAAGCCAATTCTCTCATGCACAGCACAGTTTCGTGAGAAAATAGTTACAGAGCTGGCCCTAATTAAGCAACAAAAGCAGCTGCAACTTATACCTACTTGCCTGCAAAAACAAATTGCTGATGCGTGTAATAACTTTCCTGGCCAACACACAAATGCACTTTTATTACATCAACCACTTCCGCTGCCCTTCCGCCCGATTACAGTTGCTGAACTTAGCCTTGAAATCAGCCAACTTGACCTGAATAAATCCCCAGGGCTTGACAGGATTAGCAACAATGTCATAAAAGCTTTGCCTGAAAAAGCGTTAATATTTCTTGCACTCATCTATAATTGCATATTGAGGTTTGGACACTTTCCCAGGCAATGGAAGTGTGCGGCAATAAAATTAATTCTTAAACCGGGTAAACCCAATTCAGAAGCGGGATCTTACAGACCTATCAGTTTGTTGTCTGGACTGTCCAAAATATTTGAAACCGTCCTCATGCGCAGACTTTTTGAATTTGAACCTTTTGCTGATGCAATCCCAACCCACCAATTTGGGTTTAGGAAGGAGCATGGAACCGATCAGCAGCTAGCACGCGTCACTCAACATATCTTAAACTCTTTTGAGAAGCGTCACTACTGTTCTGCAGTATTTATTGATGTCAAGGAGGCGTTTGATAGAGTCTGGCACGAGGGACTCCTCAACAAGCTGATCAAGATCCTGCCTTTACCATTATTCAATGTCATTCAGAGCTACCTCACGGATCGTACATTTTTGGTCAAAACCAATGATAACACCACCTCTAGACTTGGGAAAATAACTGCGGGAGTCCCACAAGGCAGTGTTTTAGGCCCTGTCTTATACACAATATTTTCTTCAGACATGCCGCTTCCTTCGCTCATAAGGCTGAATGAGCAATTGCACGAGGCCCCTGACCCCAATGTCGGAGAGGTCTTTTTGTCTACCTATGCCGATGATACTTTAATCATGTGCTCTGCCAAACACTCACTTGATGCCACTATGGCCACTCAAAAATATCTGAGGCACTTCACAAAATGGGCAAAAGACTGGTGCATCACCATCAATGGCAATAAAACTGTCCATGTTATGTTCACCAAACGTAAATTCGACCATTCAAACAATAATCTGTCCCCACTAATGAATGGTCAAAAAATCAAAAATGCACAGGTAACTAGATATCTTGGCCTGCACCTGGATAGCAAACTGCTCTTAAAACGACATATATCTTACCTGCGGGGCAGAGTGTTTAGTACTGCCATGAGCTTGGATTGGCTCATTGGAAGGAGCAGCAAGCTGGACGTATCTTGCAAAATGGTAGTACTCAAGCAGCTCCTAATGCCACTATGGCAATACGCTATTCCAATTTGGGGATCGATTGTCTCAACATCCGAATTTGAAAGAGTGGCCTCCAGACAAAATCGGATTGCCAGACACATCGCTGGAGCCAGCAGATACACTACAAATGCACTTATACGGGATCTATACAATATTAAATCCTGTGAAGAATTTTATCAGCAGGCGTGTGGCAGGCTAGCCACTTCACTCTACAGCCACCCAAACCAGGAGGCTCAGAAGCTCATTTTGGACCCATTTATTCCCGACAGGCTCAAAAGGCCAAGATATTCAGCTCAATTAGTTAAATATGTGGAACCCCTACAGCATCAGCTGATCAGGCAGCTAAACCCACCGCAGCAGTTAGAACGGCACAATCCATTACCTACACTTCTTCAGCTTTACCAGGAGGAACGCGCCCATGAACGCATACTTGCCCAACAAACCAAAGAACAGCAACAGTCTGCCCAATCAACAGCCAAACCTGCCAAAAGACTTTGCGAAATGCTCATTAATGCATACTCCAGGGAATTCAGAAAAGGCCTTATCACTAGGGAGAATCTGGAGCTTAAAATCAGGGACCAGCCAATCCAAATCCAGAGAATTATATTGCCTCCTGCCTCCCCAGCTGAGTTAAACCGCCCTCGCACTGCAGAACAAACACTGGACTTGCGATTGGATGAGCTTCAGCAGCAGCTTTCTCGAGACATGGACGAAGTTTTATCTGTTGAAGAGAGAAATTTTAATAAAGGCCTAAAATCAACTTCTTACACTATACTGGATCTTCCAACAACCACTGGACATCATGATGAATGGGAGAAGGGCTCCTCCCGAGTGTGGAGCTATACACCAAGAATCCCGAATATCCCAGCCAAGAAGGATGACCCCGTAGATGCTAATGGCGCTAATACGGATTGCAGCGCTGCTGCCACCATTAATCTTAATCAAAACGCTCTTCTTTTACAGAATCTGCCTTGCTCCGAGTATGACGCTGATCCGGGCCACAGACTCAATAGAGGCATTTGGCAATTTTGCCCGCTTCTGGTCAACTACCTCCTGCTGTCCTTTCGGATGAGACGTTCAGCCTTTTCCGCCAATTGCAGACGTCCTGGTCTTGGTTCTGGGGGTCAAAGACGACGTATTACATCTGGCGCTTCCCATCTGCTACCCTACAGGAGGGATTGTCTGATGAGACAATGCGACTACACTGGTCGTCCATATGCTCCAGTCCGGCTCTGGCATGAAAACGGTGCCCCAACTTTTCCACACCAGCTACTAAGGCCAACGCACGGCTGGCGCCGTTCCGCTCATCGTAAATCCCGCCCACCTGTGCGGATTAACAAGGCTTATGGATCCATCCCAGCTACTGGCGGTCTCTGGCCATTATTGGGCAGCTCTGGCATGGGACGTTGCCAAATTTGCGTTTGTACCTTACACACGCTTTGGCCGCCTTATGTGTTGGAAACTGATGGGAGCAGTCCTTAAGTGCTCCCCTCACCTGCTGCAGTTGCCTGTTTGTCACACGGCTGCTCGCCCGGGCTGGAATCCAATACCCCAAATTACAAAGGCGGCCATGCTGGCCTCACACACGTGCGTAAAGGTGCTCCCATTCTGTTGCCCCCTCCTGATGGCAACTTCAGCTTAACCTGGTGTATGGTCCATTATGAATCCGTTTACTGGAACAGCGGCTAGAGAATCCTGTAAATTTGACGTTTGAGACTATGTCGAGAACATTGGTCTACTTACTCTTCACCCGGCTGCCTGGCCAGCTCACACGCATACGCACACACACACACACTTCCCCGATGGCTGCTGGATGGCGTCTGACTTAGCTGTGTGTGCTGCTTCCCTGATGGAGACATTGTCCGTGGCTGGTCTGGTGCTCCCATTTATTACCTGAAATGAATTAATGAATTTTATTAATTTTATTTGCTAAAAGATGTTACATCAAATTATTATTCTCACACATTGTAAACAACAGACAGACAACAGCATTGCCAGGCACAAAAATTTTTGCCATCTGCTGCAGCTGTTTTCTGCCTTTGTCTTTCACACTTGGACAGTGGTCCACAATATTGCAAAAATTGTACTTACAAAAATTGTATTTAATTCTATTTGTTAAATGTACGAAAATACATATCAAATAAAAAAGGCTTCGCGGCAGCTTCTAGTTGCTTGCTGGCCCTTAGTGTGTGCGCACCGATCCACACCAAGCATTAAAAAGCACACAAAAGCCCACCACAACAACAAAAACAAACAACAAAAGCGGAATACAACATGACCACGCCAAGCTCCCCACCACCGACCCCAACCGCCACCCAAAACCCCGGGTGGGGGACATGCAGGGGTTTCCCCCAAACGGAACAACAACCAAAAACAAAGGGCCCCAGGCCCCAGGGCCGGCACACAAAGAGAGCTGCAGGAACCAAAATCTAACTACTGGCAGCAGCAAATTGAGATGAGAAAAGCAGCAAAAGCGAGATGCGACAGCAGCAAACTAATGAGGCTCCACCTCAACACCAATGCAAGCTAGCAGATGACAGCCCTCTTAGGTGTGCCCTGGAGTCCAACATTCGGATGGTGAATGAAATGGGGAAAAAGGTAGATGCCCTTATTAACCTCTTGCACACTATTTTGGTCACAAATGGGAGCGCCCCTTCAATTTCCCCATTGCGAGTAAATAACGTTAATGACCAAAATAATGCCTAATCTTTATAACTCTCATTCCTTTAACCCTACTAATTTAAATATACCCTACACTGTTACTACTACCCTGAACAATAATTTTGCTACTACCAATGCTAGAAGAATTAAACCCGATTGCCTTAAAATTGTTTGGAATGTGTGTGGTATAGCCAACAAGATATTAGAGCTTGAAATGTACATGCAAAGGAATGCTATTGATGTCATGATGGTAACTGAAACCAGAATTGAGTCATGTAGGAAACCATCTACTACAATGCTTGCTATAGACGGATATCTTCCTTATACAGCCCCTCATCCTCTCACCAAAGAGCGGTGGGGTTGTGGTATACGCCAAAATTGGAATTGAGCATGTAGCTCTCCAACCAATTTCACTCACAAGCATCCAATGTGCCCCGGTTGCCATTACAATATCGAACGAAATCATCACCGTTGCCCCAGTCTACTGTTCTCCAACATTCGAATGGACTCCCGATCATTTCTCCGAACTATTCAAATACATCGGTAGCCTTTCTTAAGGCTCAAAATTTATAGTTTGTGGAGACTGGAATGCTAAGCACCGTTGGTGGGGTAACTCCAAACCCTGTAAGCGTGGCTCAGCCCTAACGAAATCTATTCATAAAAACTCTAGATTGAATGTTCTGGCAACTGGGGTGCTACCCACTACCCGTTTGACTCAAGAGAATGTCCGTCAGCAATTGACTTTGCTGTATATCCTGGCATTTGGGATGACAGAATTTTTACTTATTCGTCTATGGATCTGGGATCTGATCATTTGCCAATACAAATCGATTTGGCAATCCAAAATATTCCTCTTATCACGGAATGCTCAATTAATAATGGCGCCTTCTGCCTAAGAATGCCAGCATGAAAAAATTCCAAAGTTTTTAGATCAGAGAATAAACCTAAACATTGAGCTAAAATCAGGCTCTGATCTTGAAGATGTAGTGGATATCTTCACCAAACTCGTTACAGATGCTGCAGTATCGGCAACCCCGCCAATTAGAAAATTCGTTAGGAAAAATCGAAATTTCAATCACCAAATATATGCACATGATAGGAAAATGGTTAAGCTTATTAGTCTTAATAGCGAGAAAGCGTGCCTTCTTGATTCTCCGAACTCCGCTGGCTCGGAAAATATATCGGAGTACTCAGAAACGCCTCAAAACGGCCATCAAAGACGCCAAAACCAAAATCATTAATAAACAGTTTGAGAAAATAGACCCTTTGGATCGCTATAGAATGGCAAAATTATGGAAGATAACGAACAGATTTAAACGGCAACCGGAGCCAAACTATCCCCTTAAACTAGACTAATCAGTACCAACCCTAGTAGTAGCATAGTAGTAGCAGTCCCAACCCAGAGAGATGGACAAAAATAGTAGTGAGAAGGCTGAAACTTTTGTTGTGCATCTGGAAGAACGTTTTAAGCCACTTCTCTCATGCACAGCACAGTTTCGTGAGAAAATAGTTACAGAGCTGGCCCTAATTAAGCAACAAAAGCAGCTGCAACTTATACCTACTTGCCTGCAAAAACAAATTGCTGATGCGTGTGATAACTTTCCTGGCCAACACACAATGCACTTTTATTACATCAACCACTTCCGCTGCCCTTCCGCCCGATTACAGTTGCTGAACTTAGCCTTGAAATCAGCCAACTTGACCTGAATAAATCCTTAGGGCTTGACAGGATTAGCAACAATGTCATAAAAGCTTTGCCTGAAAAAGCGTTAATATTTCTTGCACTCATCTATAATTGCATATTGAGGTTTGGACACTTCCCCAGGCAATGGAAGTGTGCGGCAATAAAATTAATTCTTAAACCGGGTAAACCCAATTCAGAAGCGGGACTTACAGACCTATCAGTTTGTTGTCTGGACTGTCCAAAATATTTGAAACCGTCCTCATGCGCAGACTTTTTGAATTTGAACCTTTCGCTGATGCAATCCCAACCCACCAATTTGGGTTTAGGAAGGAGCATGGAACCGATCAGCAGCTAGCACGCGTCACTCAACATATCTTAAACTCTTTTGAGAAGCGTCACTACTGTTCTGCAGTATTTATTGATGTCAAGGAGGCGTTTGATAGAGTCAGGTACGAGGGACTCCTCAACAAGCTGATCAAGATCCTGCCTTTACCATTATTCAATGTCATTCAGAGCTACCTCACGGATCGTACATTTTTGGTCAAAACCAATGATAACACCACCTCTAGACTTGGGAAAATAACTGCGGGAGTCCCACAAGGCAGTGTTTTAGGCCCTGTCTTATACACAATATTTTCTTCAGACATGCCGCCTCCTTCGCTCATAAGGCTGAATGAGCAATTGCACGAGGCCCCTGACCCCAATGTCGGAGAGGTCTTTTTGTCTACCTATGCCGATGATACTTTAATCATGTGCTCTGCCAAACACTCACTTGATGCCACTATGGCCACTCAAAGATATCTGAGGCACTTCACAAAATGGGCAAAAGACTGGTGCATCACCATCAATGGCAATAAAACTGTCCATGTTATGTTCACCAAACGTAAATTCGACCATTCAAACAATAATCTGTCCCCGCTAATGAATGGTCAAAAAATCAAAAATGCACAGGTAACTAGATATCTTGGCCTGCACCTGGATAGCAAACTGCTCTTAAAACGGCACATATCTTACTTGCGGGGCAGAGTGTTTAGTACTGCCATGAGCTTGGATTGGCTCATTGGTAGGAGCAGCAAGCTGGACGTATCTTGCAAAATGGTAGTACTGGAGCAGCTCCTAATGCCACTATGGCAATACGCTATTCTAATTTGGGGATCGATTGTCTCAACATCCGAATTTGAAAGAGTGGCCTCCAGACAAAATCGGATTGCCAGACATATCGCTGGAGCCAGCAGATACACTACAAATGCACTTATGCGGGATCTATACAATATTAAATCCTGTGAAGAATTTTATCAGCAGGCGTGTGGCAGGCTAGCCACTTCACTCTACAGCCACCCAAACCAGGAGGCTCAGAAGCTCATTTTGGACCCATTTATTCCCGACAGGCTCAAAAGGCCAAGATATTCAGCTCAATTAGTTAAATATGTGGAGCCCCTACAGCAGCAGCTGATCAGGCAGCTAAACCCACCACAGCAGTTAGAACGGCACAAACCATTACCTACACTTCTTCAGCTTTACCAGGAGGAACGCACCCATGAACGCATACTTGCCCAACAAACCAAAGAACAGCAACAGTCTGCCCAATCAACAGCCAAACCGGCCAAAAGACTGTGGAAATGCTCATTAATGCATACTCCAGGGAATTCAGAAAAGGCCTTATCACTAGGGAGAATCTGGAGCTTAAAAATCAGGGACCAAGCCAATCCAAATCCAGAGAATTATTTTGCCTCCTGCCTCCCCAGCTGAGTTAAACCGCCCTCGCACTCGCAGAACAAACACTGGACTTGCGATTGGATGAGCTTCAGCAGCAGCTTTCTCGAGACATGGACGAAGTTTTATCTGTTGAAGAGAGAAAATTTAATAAAGGCCTAAAATCAACTTCTTACACTATACTGGATCTTCCAACAACCACTGGACTTCAGGATGAATGGGAGAAGGGCTCCTCCCGAGTGTGGAGCTATACACCAAGAATCCTGAATATCCCAGCCAAGAAGGATGACCCCGTAGATGCTAATGGCGCTAATACGGATTGCAGCGCTGCTGCCACCATTAATCTTAATCAAAACGCTCTTCTTTTACAGAATCTGCCTTGCTCCGAGTACGACGCTGATCTGGGCCGCAGACTCAATAGAGGCATTTGGCAATTTTGCCCGCTACTGGTCAACTACCTCCTGCTTACCTTTCGGATGAGACGTTCAGCCTTTTCCTCCATTTGCAGACGTCCTGGTCTTGGTTCTGGGGGTCAAAGACGACGTATTACATCTGGCGCTTCCCATCTGCTACCCTACAGGAGGGATTGTCTGATGAGACAATGCGACTACACTGGTCGTCCATATGCTCCAGTCCGGCTCTGGCATGAAAACGGTGCCCCAACTTTTCCACACCAGCTACTAAGGCCAACGCACGGCTGGCGCCGTTCCGCTCATCGTAAATCCCGCCCACCTGTGCGGATAACAAGGCTTATGGATCCATCCCAGCTACTGGCGGTCTCTGGCCAATATTGGGCAGTTCTGGCATGGGACGTTGCCAAATTTTGCGCTTGTACCATACACACGCTTTGGCCGCCTTAAGCGGTTAGAACTGATGGGAGCAGTCCTTAAGTGCTCCCCTCACCTGCTTACTGCCTGTTTGTCACACGGCTGCTCGCCCGGGCTGGAATCCACTACCACCAAAATTACAAAGGCGGCCATGCTGGCCTCCCACACACGTGCGTAAAAGGTGCTCCCATTCTGTTGCCCCCTCCTGATGGCAACTTCAGCTTAACCTGGTGTATGGTCCATTATGAATCCGTTTACTGGAACAGCGGCTAGAGAATCCTGTAAATTTGACGTTTGAGACTATATCGAGAACATTGGTCTACTTACTCTTCACCCGGCGCCGCCCGGCCAGCTCACACGCATACGCACACACACACACACATTCCCTGATGGCTGGTGGATGGCGTCTGACTTAGCTGTGTGTGCTGCTTCCCTGATGGAGACATTGTTCGTGGTGGTCTGGTGCTCCCATTTATTACCTGAAATGAATTAACGAATTTTATTAATTTTATTTGCTATCTACAGCTTCTGCAGCTCCTGTTATGCCTATTCTGGAGACGCTCACTGCTTTTTACTGCAGTTGGGAGCTTTTTCCGAATTTTTGTAAATTCTGATTCTGGCCTATGGCCAAACTATCAACAGAGGAGCTGCTAAGGAGACTGCCACGCCTATACAATGATGGAGCACCACCTCACCAGCCCCATTCATCGCCAGTTCCAACAATTTTGGACGCATTATGTGCATGTTTTGTACATTTTGCAGCCTTTTCCAAATTTCGCTATATTTGGGAATTTTGGCCATCCGGCCTAAGGACACCAGGAGAGCGGCTAGGAGGCGTTTTACGCCCCCCTCATGAAGCGAAACCATTTATACAGCTTCTGCCGCACCTGTTACGGTCAGTCTTGACACGCTCACTGCACTTTTATGCAGTTGGGAGCTTTCTCCGAATTTTTGCAAATTCTGGATTTTGGCCTGCGGCCGAAATGTCAACAGAGGAGCTGCTAAGATGATTGCCACGCCTATAAAATGATGGAGCAACACTTCACCAGCCCCAGCAGCAACATCTGTTCCAACTATTTTGGAACCGTTCTCTGCTTTATATGCAGATTGAGCAACATCTTATCAACATCGACCCATTTATTTTTGGCCACTTTGGACTTGTTCTCTGCGATTCTATGCAGATTGAGCATTTTTCCATTTACCTTCTGTGTATCTGGGAATCCATCTATTTGGTCAAATATGACGCACAGAAGTCGTAGCATCATCCGATGCTGCCTCCCATTTGCGGCACCACTGAGCCGCCTAACCAAAGAATGCCGAACAAGGAAGTTTCTTCAACTTTTAGTGCGACGGCATCCCGACTATCCAGTCGGCCCTCCCGCTGTGGCAGACCACTTCTTCAGCATGCCACGATACGCACCTCGGCTTCGCCTCGGCCCGTATGCGTGCTGATATTCTGCCCGGCCTAACGCTGCAGGACTCCCGTATTGGTAGATGACCTCGCAGCCCACACAGCAGCCACAACAGGCTCAACGCCAGACGCACCCCGCCTGACCAAGAAGGAAGACCAACAAGTCATCAAATACTCTCAATTGTAGTTAAGTAATTAACACCCTGGAGCCTTGAAGACGACTGTCACGCCCACTTGCTGACGTGACAACGCCCCACCAACTCCAATAGCAACCGCTACACCCTTTTTGGAGCTTTTGGAATTCTTCTCTGCATTTTCTCGCAGATGGGAGAAATTTAAAAAGTTACTGAGATTCGGCATACCGCCAAACTTACACTCTGAGCCTGCACCCGCAGCGCCTGTTCCAACTATTACTGGAACTGTTCTCTGCATTCTCATGCAGATTGAGCAACATTTTATCATCCTGGACCAACCTATTTTTGGCCATTTTGGACTTGTTCTCTGCGACTCTATGCAGATTGAGCATCTTTCCATTTACCTTTGCGGGTATCTGGGAATCCATATATTTGGCCAAAGATGACGCACAGAAGACGTAGCATCATCCGATGCTGCCACCCATTTGCGGCAGCACTGAGCCGTTTGTGTAAAGAACGCCGAACATGGAAGACTCTACATCTTTAATTGTGACGGCGTCCCGACTATCCAGTCGGTCCTCCCGCTGTGGCAGACCACTTCTTCAGCATGCCGCGATACGCACCTCGGCTTCGCCTCGGTCCGTATGCGTGCTGATATCCTGCCCAGCCAATCGCTACGAGACTCCCGGATTGGTAGACGACCTCGCAGCCCACACAGTATACAAAGACGACTGCCACGCCCCATTGCTGACGTGACAACGCCCCACCAACTCCAATAGCAACCGCTACACCCTTTTTGGAGCTTTTGGAATTTTTCTCTGCATTTCCTCGCAGATGGGAGAAATTCAAAAAGTTACTGAGATTCGGCATACCGCCAAACTTACACTCTGAGCCTGCACCCGCAGCGCCTGTTCCAACTATTATTGGAACTGTTCTCTGCATTCTCATGCAGATTGAGCAACATTTTATCATCCTGGATCAACCTATTTTTGGCCATTTTGGACTTGTTCTCTGCGACTCTATGCAGATTGAGCATCTTTCCATTTACCTTTGCGGGTATCTGGGAATCCATACCGCCAAACTTACACTCTGAGCCTGCACCCGCAGCGCCTGTTCCAACTATCATTGGAACTGTTCTCTGCATTCTCATGCAGATTGAGCAACATTTTATCATCCTGACCAACCAAATTTTTGGCCATTTTGGACTTGTTCTCTGCGACTCTATGCAGATTGAGCATCTTTCCATTTACCTTTGCGGGTATCTGGGAACCCATTAATATGGCCAAATATGACGCAGAGAAGACGTAGTATCATCCGATGCTGCCTCCCATTTGCGGCACCACTGAGTCGCCTGTGTAAAGAACGCCGAACATGGAAGATTACATCTTTAGTTGTGACGGCGTCCCGACTATCCAGTCGGTCCTCTCGCTGTGGCAGACCACTTCTTCAGCATGCCACGATACGCACCTCGGCTTCGCCTCGGCCCGTATGCGTGCTGATATTCTGCCCAGCCTACTTGCTACGAGACCTCCGGATTGGTAGACGACCTCGCAGCCCACATAGCACCCCCAACAGGCTCAATACCAGACGACTCCCGTCCGGCCAAGAAGGAAGACCACCAAGTCATCATATACTCTATGTAGTTTGGAAATATTTTTAAAATAGTTTGAGACCTAATATTTCACTTTTTTCGAATTTTTTCCAACCTTCTCTAACATTCTCTGAGCGTCAATTTTTCATTTTAATCAACCTACCAATTGTTAATCATGTTAAATTGTTGCCTATTTACAATTAGTCTTAATTAGTATTTACACGGAGCCTCCGCTGTGCGGTTTGCCCCTAGGTTACTAAGTTAGGTTAGTAATTGGCTGTGCCCCCTTTTGGGGTGCAGGACACTGTATGTGTCATTAGATACAACTGCCGGATTAGCAGGTCTTCGCGACTTGGATCGCCGGCCACCGTGTTTAATAAACATATGCGGCGTCTGTCTCCCCCCGGTGCCGGTTCAGTGGCCCACGGCCGCCCGGGGGGTGAAAACTCGCCGATGCCCCCACTGTGGGTTGAACAGAAAAAGAGAACAGACGTGTTTTTATTCGCTCCCGCGAAAAAGTCGCCAAGTGCGCGAAAAACCATCTAAAATTGGCAAATAAATTGCGGAAAATTCGGAGATAGTTGTCTGACAACTGTGCGCGTTCAAGAATCGTGAAAATTCGGGCGATTTTCCATGAAAATTGGCATTTTCGTCCAATTTTTCACCCGTCTCACACATACACGCACGCGTTTCGTTGCGCAACCATGCTGTTGAGAGCGCGCTCTCGCTCTCTGGCTCTCTGACTCACACGCACACTGGATATACACACACGCATTGCCCATGTGTGTGTGTGTGCTCTCTGCCTCTCACGCGCTGAAAAACAGTATTAATTTACAAATGAAAAATTTTACTGGGGCTTCTCTGGACTGAGCGCTCGATTTAGGCTCGTCCCATACAAAAATAAGGCAACTTGGCCGAATAAAAACTCGCCCTGGCGACACCCCAAGTGGCGAAAATAAATACTCAGATTGTGCGCGAAGGTGTCTAGTGCATAAATCGGGCTCACACGCCCCATATACGTGTTTGTGGTTCGCGTATGTGGCTCTGGCGCAGAGCAATTGGCCCAGATCTAGTGGAGAAAAACTCTCACAAAGACAAATCTGCATAAAAACTCGAAAATTTTATTAAAATTTATTGCGCTTGTGCAGCTGTATTGGTGTGCCCGCTCTCAAACCAAAAACCACTATTATTTGGTGAGAGAGAGAGTGCGCGCCTATGTGTATGTGTGCGCTGCTCCATACACCCACCCTGACCTATACCAATAAGCAAAAATTTTGCGGCACCCGTATTGGCGAAAAATTAACTATACAGATTGTGCGCGAAGGTGTATATGTGCATAAATCAGGCTCGTCCGCCCCATATACGTGTTTGTGGTTCGCGTATGTGACTCTGGCGCTGAGCAATTGGCCTGTTCCCTTTGGACAAATCTTCAAAATTCGCAATTTTCATTGCGCTTGTGCAGCTGTATTGGTGAGCCCGCTCTCAAATCGAAAACCATTATTTTGGTGAGAGAGAGAGAGTGCCCGCCTCTGTGTGTGTGAGCGCTGCTCCATACACCCACCCTGACCTACATCAACGTATGCTGTATTGGTGTGCCCGCTCTCAAATCAAAAAACCATTATTTTTGGTGAGAGAGTGCGCGCGCCTCTGTGTGTGTGAGCGCTGCTCCATACACCCACCCTGACCTACACCAACATACGAAATTTGGCGGGAGAGAAAATATCCCTTCTCTGCCCTAGCAAATTTCCCACGCCCTCTCAAAAGACGACAATCAACATTGACACGTGGTTCCAGAGTGACCTTGTCACACTTCCAAATCACGAGTATCGATAACGGGCTGTTATCGACTGTTCACCGATCACGATGAATAGTTCACGGCGCCCCACCTCTAGCCCTATTGGCAATAAGGCCAATTGGAATAAATCCAAGCAGAATATTGGCCCAAATGGGAGTAAAGACGCCAATACTTCTGCACCCAGACCTTCACAGGCAACAGCTATTAGAGGAGGCCTCGGGAACCGCCTCAATAGCACCAACACTAGCGCCACCAAGGCAACGCCGGGCAGTGGGCGTCCAATACTGACACGGCCTGTGTCTGCAAAATTATTGGGTGCCACCACGCCGGCCCGCAACAGCAACAACAACAACAACAACAGCAGCAAACAATCAGTACAGACCTGGCCCAGCACTGTCAACAAGGAGAGAGGAACGAATAGAGCCGCAAATTTGGGACTGTTCACCCCAAAAACAAGCGGCAATTTGGGCGCAAATAAATATTCTTCTTCCTCTGCCCCCTTCGACAAATGTCCAAACCGTACTAATTTGTCTGTTAAATTTCAGAGGGATTCTGGCCCCTCGCCTCAACAAGATGACAACAGATTCGCGATTCTTGCAGATCAACAGTCTTCCAACTCTGATGACGTCAACACCGATTCACAAAATGGGGATAAAATGGATGTCTGCGACGTCCACTCTATTCCCTCATCTTCACCTGAGGCAATAGCCTCGGATCTAGACAGCACTGGCAGCTCTCTTGCTCGAAGTCTACAAGAATATCGAGCACAATATGGGTTACCTGATCCTGCCCTACCAGACCCCACATCGTCACCGGCATCATCATCATCGACGCCAGTACCAGCAACAACACCAACGTGTGAGCAAATTGTGGACCTAACCAGGTCTCCATCAGCACCAGCTTCATCATCATCATCTGAGGAGCAAACAATTCGGGAAAATTCAGAAGATTCCCAATCAGCATCTGGCAGCTGTAGCAGCAGCAGCGGTAAAAAATCTTTTACACCTAAAATGCCTGCAATCTGCATCATGCAGATCCCCAACCTGTCCAACATACTGCACGTGCTTGGGCAAACTGTGACCTGGGAGCGATTCCAGGCCCGCACATCACTCGGAGACGTCACCCGTCTAAAGGCCTACAACCTCGAGGCGCACGAACAGATCTTGTGGGTGCTAAATAAACTTGGCATCAGCTACTACACGTACCAACACAAACCGGAGCGTGTGTACAAGGTCCGCATCACAGGTATGCACTCATCAACGCCCGTTGAGGATATTACGGATGCTTTGACTAAGCGAGGTTTTAATGTTCAACACGTCTACTGCCCCAAGAGTCGTGCCACGGGCAAAAAGATGAACATGTTCTTGGTCAACCTGCACCAAACTCCGAATGTGATGGAAATACATCAACCCATGTCGATTCTGGGTCAAAGGATCTATGCAGAGGCGATTAAACCACGCCCTGAGGTCATTTCATGCCGAAATTGCTTGCACTATGGGCACACACAAAAATACTGCAGCAATTTACCAAATTGTGCCAACTGCGGCCTCGGCCACACAACCAAAGACTGTGACAAAAGCGAAATTATTTACTGCTACCATTGTAAAAATTCCAGTCACAGGTCCAACACCAAGGCGTGCGTTTTCTACAAGCGCGAGCTTAAAAAGGCTATGGAAAGAATGCCTAAAAATGTCCAAGAGCGAAAGTCAGACCGATTTTCCCCACCCAGACCCGTTTCGAGGCCCATAAATGAAGAAGTTGCTGCCGTCTCCGTTCCTGCAGCTGCTGATGTCAAAGTCAACAAAACCAGCAACACAGACAGCAACAACAACAACAACAGCACTCCTGTAGTCACGGAAATTTCCGCAACCCCAGTCCCTGGCAATTTAACAATTTCATATGCCAAAATTGTCAAAGGCGGAGTAAATCCAAAACCTGCTCATAATAATGGCAAAAATATCAAACAAAAGCCAAAGAAAATTATGCAGCCACGGCAGCAGCAACAGATGCAATCTAAAATGCCAAAAAGAGAGCCTAAAACTCAACAAAGGCCTAAAGCTGATCATCCTGATGTAAATAAAATCATCAAAAATCATCAAGACGACCAACTCCACCCGGAACAGACATCAGCCACAACAACAACACCAACACATGATGCTGTCAGCCAATTCCCAGTTTGGCTTCCTCCCCTTGTGTCGGCCATCGACACTTTATTGCAAGGCATGAAGGAATTTCAACAGATCCAGCATGAATTCATGAAGGAGATCAACTCTGGCCGTAACAATCAAAACACCTGTACCTCTCCACCGGATTGGGTACACCTGATTACCGAGCCATTCACACAAATGCGAAACGACATTTCCGCCCTGCTGGAACTTGTGAAAAAATCGTCCATTTTCACAAACGCCTCCGGCAACCAAACACTATGATGGAAGCTTAAATTGGTATAAACCGAATATAAAAATTGTTTAAATTATTTTGGTCATTTTACTGATGGCGAAAGTATTTTTAAATATTATTAAATTTATTTAATATATTTATCAATATTATCGTGAATAATATTTATCAGTCACCGAAATTATTTTGAACATTTTTATTATTCGTCACCGGCTCTGTCACTGGCCAGCACTTGACCTGCAGCTTAAATTGGTATAAATCGATCATAATAATGATTTAAATCATTTTGGCCATTATTCTGATTGCGGCGATATTGCTAAATATTTTCAAATTTATTTGATATATTTATCAATATTGTCGTGATTATTATTTTTCGCCGAAATTATTTAAATTCATTATTATTGCCTCGTCACCGGCTCGGTCCAAGCAGCGTTCTACTATTAGATTTTTACGCTCTCAACTCAACAAGAGCCTGCATATTGCGAAACCTATGGCCGTTCGGTATCTTAGAGATTATACTGTTCTTTGACATTACCATATTCGTGTCACGTGGTAACGGATGTGACAGTTTTTAATGGGTCGATGCTGGTACCTGTTGTCAAATGCACCTGTTTTGAAAACACTCCCCATTGAGTTTAGCTTCTTATTCGAGATCGACTTGATCCCACACTCATCATTTCATGGTGATGCAAATATTTGGAAGTGAAGGGGTATGTCAAGAAGCTGAAGCAGACATTCATTTTTTTTTGCAAATGAAAATTCAAGGAAGAACCAGCTTTTCCTAACATTAAGTAAGATTTTGTTTTTACTCTTACCCTACCATGTATTCATTGGTCCTTCGAGCCGGATAAGAAGATGAAGACGACGGATCAGTAATCAGAAGTTTCTTCATAGCTCCAGTAAGCTTCTGAAGAAATTCGGCTTGTATCTAGGCTGAAGGCAGTTGGCATATATAACTACGATCACTGAATCAGACTGGCAACAGTACCCCTAGCTAGCTGAAAAGACTTCTGTTAATGAATTTAATGAACTTCCCTCGGAACTAGATACTTTTTTAGAACAAGCAAAATGAATATGTGGCCAAAAATGAATCTGATCTTAACTTTCTGAATTTCGGAATGATATTCCACCAACGAAAAATCACATTAAACAAACCTGGTTTCAATTCCAACGTATAGTTTTCCGCATCAACACAAATCAAAACCAATTATGAGCATCGCTTAGACTGTGCATGAATTGCCAATCAGTCAGACTGTAAATTGGATAAATCTCTTCTATCATAGAAAATCGATAGCAAATAAAATATGCCACTGTCACGGTCGCCACGGCAGTTTAATTTATAGATTGGCTGCGCTTAAGTTAAGATGCAGCTGTAAATGGTCTGAAAATTGTAAAAAGTACTTAAAGTTAACCTGTTTGAGTCTTACTTACTGTATCAGAAGCTAAATAATTTGTCACTGTTACGGTCGCCACGTCAGACCGATAGCCTGAATGTGGCTTCTTTGGGGCCATAAAACAATTTTACCAAATTTGCACGGGAAATTTCGATGATCTTTCAATTTTATGGAATTTATAATTCAATTTCGTTTGTTAACAGCTCTAAAAATAACCCATTTCAAATGGCAAATGCCTCTTGCCTTGCTTTCCATTAATCCATTTTCGATTATGGCGTTGCTTCATTAAAATTCAATGCCTGAAATTGGGAGAAAGTCGCCTTTTCTTAACCCTCTACAAACAAGTTCAGTGGATATTCTGAACTACCACGATTTTCATTGGTCCTTCGAGCCGGATCGTGTAGCACCAATGACCGGGTACACATTTTTGAAGAGTCAATAACCTTTTCGCTAACCTCTACAATCAAGTTCAGTAGAAGTGCTGACCTAGCACGATTTTCAATGGTCCTTCGAGCCGGATCGTATAGAAACAACGATTGTGCCCATAATGTTAACTTAATTCACTTACTATTAAAGTTCGTTTTTTAAATGAAATAACATTAAAGTGACTGCATTTCAGAATCAAAAGTGTGTCCTGTGGGTTTTAAAACTACTAAACTATAAATGATTTTCTAAGCCGAAGGGATCTGGTTCGGTTTCAGGTTTCATGCTACGGTAGGAGAGAATGTAGAACTCGCACCAAAAGCCTTTCAGAAGTAAGTTTCGTCACTTAAGACGAAGAATATGTTGGCTGAACCTTTAATAAATTTACAGCCAAAGTATTGCACTAAAAGTAAAGCAAGTAAAGAATCACCTCAGTAAAGTCGCCCCTCCAGTCATAAATCTCCCCCCCCCTTATATTCTAGCTCTTTAAAATCAACACATAAATTAATGATATTTATGGGGTGACAACAACAAACCATTTTCCCCCATTTGCCACTTCATTTTCTCTCGCCATAACCTCTGAGTGTCTCATTAGCAGCAACACCAACTCTCTGACCCCTGACCTTTGGCAAAAATCAAAAATGGGGCCGGCAAAACGCCGACGCCTTCCCCCAATCACCAATATCACCAATCAATGTTTTGCACTTAAACAGACATTAAAAAAACACATCGCACTTCATCATAATTAAGTGGCAAGTGCCGGGCGACTCCACTTTTATTTTGTGGCAACTTCCACACACCAAAGCAGCAGCAGAGAAAAAACAAAATCAAGACACATCTAAAATTAACGCAAAGCACACACAAATAAATAAATTTCAATTCGTAAGCCGTTTGGCAAATCAAGACATTACTCATACGCCGTGTGGTTTGTGCATCCCAAAAATAGTTTGTGCGGATTCTGAAGGCATCTGAGATGGACGGATGACGGGGTCTAAAATGCTTAGGCGTCATGATAAATGTGTTTGGGGCTTAGGCAAAATGCCGCGCAAATTAACCAAACAATTTGTCGAAATGAAATCAAATGGAATCAAGGGGGGGGGGGGGGGGCAAGGTGGCCGGGAGGGAGGAGGAGCCAAGCGATTGTGTGTCAGCTAATAGTTCAAAAAGAATTATCAAGGTTATCCTAAGATATTTATCCAAAATACAAATGTGACTCAGTTTTAGACAAAATTAAGTGAAATTATGGGTTAAGAGGTACACTTTGAAAAATTAGAAGAATTTTAAATAATTCCCGAAAGCTCAAGTTTCCAATCCCATAAAGTTTTCTACGCAAACGCAAATTTCCTTAAAATTCCCAACTGGTTTTATCACTTTGCTTAAGGGGTCTTCAATTATAATCAGACTTTTTTTCAATTTTTTTGCATTTCCATTTATAGTTTGAATTCAAAAATATCCCCCGACAATTTAGCCCTGTCCGTTGTCGTATGAGCGTAAGGATTTTCAAAACTTGAATTAGTTTAGGAGATATAGTCCTTTTAGTGACCCAATGTGACCTAGTTTTTTATGGAAAACTCGCATCTCTCAAACTTAAGGGGGTCTTTTCTCATTGAGCAACTTTTTTATACCCTCGTATTTTGACCTATGCGTTAAGTTTCTCGGTTCTACCGGACCGATTTTGATGAAACAAAGGAATTCGACGGAGAATTGTCAGCTCTTTAAATACTGCATTTAAACATTTTTGATTTTTTTTTTTTTTACAAAAAATTACTTCAAACTTTAAACGCGTTTATCTCGAAACCACGTTTTTCGAATCTGGCGTGCCATGATATCTCCAGTTCAACTGAACCGATTTTCATGAAACAAAGTGGAATCGACGCAGAATTGTCACCATTCTCGGCTGAACTTCTCGACCATAATTTTTCAAAAATTTTTACGGTATTTTTTTACACTAAACTATAAAAAAGCCCGAAATTCAAAATTTTTTTGATTGGCCGCCATTTTGTCAAAAAAATCACAAAAATTAAGTTTGAGGTTCAGCTCGAGAATTACATCTATACTGATTATAACCCCGTTTTTTTCATTTCGACGCTGCCCGGGACAAGACAGTTGGCATTTCTTCAGAGAATCAATGAATTTTCGGAATCGTGGCCGCCGTGACGACACATGAACAGCCCGTTTATCGAGGCAAAAACAATTTTTTATTTACTTTGAACCTTTTGTAATACAATAAATAAAAAAAGTTTTCAATTATTCTTTTGCGTTTCAAATAAGAATTTTTTTAAAAGGTGTCCAAAAACGGGTTTTGAATGAGATAGACCCCCCTTAAAACACAAGAAGTCAAGGGAACAGGGTACTTGTTTCAATATGAAATCTTCAAAACCCCAACCATGTAATGAACCAAACCGGCGGTTCAGAAACAGTACTTATTTTCGATTGGTTTGCATCCCTGCTTGTAACTAAACAGTTGCAGGTCATCGATCGATGAGGGCAGGTCAGAGCTAGTGTGTGAGGCTTTATTTTCGCTCTAGGAGCACAATTACATAGAATTCCAACTGATAAACCGCTTCAAGTATTGTGTCAAGTGGATCTTACTTGAAAAATCGTACTTAAAACGAGATTTATTTTACTTAGATCAAGTAACTTTGCATATTCCCTGCCATAGATATCGTTTGTAACTGATTTTGCGTGAAAAAAACTTTTCCCGAGTCATTTTCATTGACTTTTCCACATGGACATGGAAGGGAAATTGCATTGGCATGTCCTCAAGGAATAGTTTTTGCTGTTTTCAGCTTTGTAACTGGGTTTTGTTTTACCTTTTGTGTGCATATGTACTCCGAAATCCATCGTGTGGCTGTGATTTAGCTGGGCTTTGTCCTGACGTTTGTCCTGTGGCTATAATTTCACACAGAGCGCATACGTTGCCAGCCTTGTGTCAGTTTTCATCAGTTACATTTTCAGCAAGCGAAAAGAAAGCGAAAAGTGGAAAAAAAAAGAAAGGAAAACAGAATCCCTTTTCGCCTTTCTATCTCTCGTGTTGTCATTTTAATTGTTGTTTACTGGGATTGTCAAGTGCGCAGCTAGGCGAAGGGCTGGGGTTGGATTGGATACCTGGAACCATTCGTCATGGCGGCCGCTGTCTGTGACGAGGCCTGTCATGGCCATACGCTGGCCACTGATTTACTGGCCAGGACACACACACTCACACTTTTCCTGCGTCCTGCGCTTGCTTTATGAATTTTAAACAGTTCACTTTTCCGTTGCCAAAAATTCACTTAACCATCTTTTTAATAAGCCCTTGGAAAACAAAAGTCCTGAAACGTGGACAAACAAAATGCAAAGTGAGAATCCAAACATTTTGTTGCAATTTATGTTTTATTTATTGTGTGAAGTGCTCAAAGCGCTCCAAGTCACAGCGAAAGGACGCAGGAGCGACCCTTTGGCTGGGCTTTGCTTTGGCTTTCAAGTGATTATGATTATTTTTTATGCACATAGCGTTACACACACACACACATGTGCAACCCCGCAACCCCAAAAGCGAAAGCCAAAAAGGCGAGAGACGCGTCGAGACGAGGCTCATCAAAAGCCAAAGGCAAACCGGCAGGACATGCTAGTCCACAAAAAACGACAAAAACAACAACAAATGCAAACAAAACCCACGTCAAGTCAGGCAGGAAGCAACGAATAGGTAGATACTCTGCCCTTTAACTTAGTTTCAGACTCTGAAACAGTTGTGGCTGTCTTTGATGTGTGCAGAGCTGAGTTAATTTGCTTCAAACAGTCAACATGTCCCTTTGTTAGGGCAAAAGGTAGAGAAGATTGAGCTAAGCGACCTCCTCCAGCTGCACCTGCCCTTGCTCCTGCTACTCCTTTTTTTTTTTTGTCTGTTGGAGTGTAGCCACAGGCCAGTCGAGCAAGGATATGTGAGGACGAATGCCATGCGTTGATTTTTACTGTTATTATTTGAGGGGAGAGCTGAGTCCCTGGCATATGTCTATGAATGTTGACCACTCTGCTCTCCTTCTCTATTTGTCTGGCCATTTGTGTTTTGTGTAAGCAGTTAATTGGATCAGGGGCTTGGGTTCCTCCTTTCTCCCTTCGCCATGTTGCATACTTCATGGCGCTGTTAGATAAATTTTTAATAAGCTGTCAATGGCAGACTCCAGCTCCGAAATGTCAACACATGCCCCGGGATGAGTCTCAAGTCTTGAAATATTCGTGGAATCTATTAAATCATTTTGGTTGCTAATAAATTTGTATTAAAAATAGCAACAACATCTGTTGGCAGTTTGTTTGCTTGTGGCACAGCTGCTGCTGCACTTGCGCCTTGGCAAACAATTCGCTTGAATTCTAAATTCCTGCTCCTAAGCCAGCCCATAACATAAGTAAATGGAAATGGGAATGGACACAGCCGGACTTGAGGCGGTTGCTCATGCGCAACAACAACAAAAATAATAATATGCCATGACAACGGCAACAGCAGCAACCGACTACAACAATAGACACAGCAGCAACATCAAGAAATACTTTGGGACCATTGAAAGCGAGGATGAAGTCAGCTCAGGGATTGGGATTGGTAAATCTATTTCTGGGTGGCTTGAAAAGTTTATGTAAAAACTTGGTAGACTAAGCCGTGACTACTTTAGGTTCGATTGGTCACTTACTCAAAAGGTTTTGTTTGAAAATTATTTAAAAATTATTAGAACTATAAAATGTAAGTTTAATCTTGTTACAATCTCTCGATTTTCAAGCAGTCTGTCTATATATTGTCTTCACATATGCAGCTGCCTTGTTAAGTTAGAGCTTTAAGCGCTCTTTTTGGGAAGTAGCAACTTTCTTGCTATTTTTTTCTTAGTGGAAAACTCCAACTAGAAAAATCTCCGACACCAAAACTGTCAAATACTTAGTACTCCTTACTCAGCAATGGGTAATCAGAACACATTACTCTGTATTCTATACTCAGTTCTTGATACTAGTACTCGATACCCAGCTCTCATTGCAGGTAATACTTAGTATTCGACATGCTCGATACTCAGTATTCGATACTCACTTCCAGATGGTCAGTACTTGATTCTGACAACTCGAAACTCGTTAATCGATAGTCAGTGCTCAATACTTATTACTCGAGATTCATAATCCGTTGCTTAGCTATCGATATACTCAAAACTTAGCACTCGATACTCAGTTTCCAATAGTCAGTAATCGATGCTTAGTACTCGATACTCCGTATTCGATACTCAGAACTCATTACTCAGTATTCTATACTCAGTTATCGATACTCAGTGCTCTGAATACTCAGTCAATACTTAGTACTCGACATACTCGATACTCAGTATATGATAATCACTTCCAGTTAGTGAGTATTTGATTCTCACTAATTGATACTCGGTACTCGATACTCATAACTCGATATACCGTATTTGATACTCAGTACTTGATACTCAGTACTTGATACTCAGTATTCGATACTCACTTTAAGTCAGTATTTGATTCTCATTACTTGATACTCGGTATTCGATACTCAGAACTCGATTTACCGTATTCGATACTTAGTACTCGATACACAGTACTCGATACTCAGTGATCGATTCTCATAACTCGTTACCCCGTATTCTATACTCAGTTCTCGAAACTCAGGGCTCGATATTCTGTTCTTAATAATCAATTCTTAGCTCTTGATGCTCAGTTAATACTTAGAACTCGACATACATGATACTTAGCTTTCGATAGTCACTTTAAAATAGTCAGTATTTGATTCTCACAACTCGATACTCGCAACTCGATATACCCTTATCTGCCTACAAGTATAAGAAGCATTTGTCCCATACGGTGGCCTGACATAACGCTTTCATTTCGGACATAACGCCCGAATGGGGTGTTTTGTCCGTTTTTTATTCGGACTTTACACCCAAATGACATTTGGACGATAAGTCCGTTTAAAAATCGGTCACAAAGCCCGAGAATTTGTTTGGGCTTTGCAAACGGCAGACATTCATGGACAGCCAAATTTAAGGGTATACAGACATTCAGGTGCCATTTTGAAAATGTTTACAAAAAAATAAATTACACAAAAATTATCAGGCATTTTCTCAATTCCGCTACATTTTAAAAAGTAAACCAGTTCTCAATTCTGAATGAAATTGCTTGGGTTTCACTTATGCCAAACCACGGGCCAAACGAAATCGGCACGAGAGAATCAAGCGAAACGATGGAAAATGGAACATTTGGAAATGAGAGGGGCTAGACTTTTACGTTTTACTTTTCGGTTTGGCAGGCGTTGCCAATAACTTGAAACATTTACCAAAATTTGATTTTCAGTTCAGTCAAAGACTGAAATGCAATTCAAATTACATAAATAAGTTCTACATTGATCAAAGAATTAAAGAAAAATTAACTTAATGTACATTTGTCAACTGTACGAGTGCGTAATTTGTCAATTACTTTTCATTTCTCCCGGCCAGCAAGCATAACTTGCGAGAATCTGAATAAATTCCGTTTCCGAAAAGTTGCAGTGGAGGTGGAATTGAGAACATGCCCTCATAATTGATATTTACAAACAGCTTTTGTTTGATAGGTAATCGGTTTAATTAAATTAAGAAATCCTACAAATTGTGAAAATAATTTAGGCTAGACCTCAAATAATAAAAGCGCAACTTGGTAATAACATATAATAACATATACAAACACAAACGTCTACCCTAAAACACGAAAAAAGGTTTGTTATCAAACAAAAGTTACGTTAAATATGCCAATCAATTGGCCACAAAACCCCTTTACAGAAGTAACTTACTTAATACTAGCAAATAACCCGGCTTGCTTCGCTAAGCCGCCGTCAGTTTAGCTATTTTAACCGATATCGGTATCAGTTTTTCTTTTCCGACTTGGGGGTGGATTTCACAAATTAGAAGATATTTGACCGTATCTTTGCATACATCGGATCAAAGCAGAGATTAACTCTTAAGCCCCGCCCGCGGTTAAAAATAAAGTCTCACCTGACATTTCCGATCTTCGTGGTGGACTTTTTAAAATTAAAGCTTACAAACCCAATTTGATAAAGATCGGCCCACAAATAAGGACTGGCCTTGAACACACATTTTGCGACATTTTCCACCAATTCTCCAACCATTCCTCAAAGTTGCATTGCAATCGGGTGAGCTCTATAATTTTTCTAATTTCGCGCACCATTTTCCGCCCATTTCTTCAACTTAGAAACCTTTCCGGGCAAGCGACCAAACAATCCCCAAAGTTTCACCGATATCAAAAATTTGCAAAATATCGAGGTTTTGGAATCATTTTCCGCCAATTTCTTCAACTTAGAAACCTTCCCGGGCAAGCGTCCACCATTCCACTAAGTTTCACTGAAATTAAGAATTTTGCAAATATTTCGGTTCTTGGACCATTTTCCACCTCTAGGTCCAACTCCAGGTCCACGTCCACGTCCATTAAACCTTTACCCACCAATTTCCACCAAGGGGGGTAGATTTTCCAGAAGAAGTCATTGTTGAACTTGAACTTTGAAAATGAGTTTGAGCCCGATCGGATGAAAAACAAAAAAAGTTGCACACAAAAGTTTTCTGCGAATTTTCATCATTTCGCGACTGAATTTCCAAAACCCCTTCTTAGTACTCACATTCAGCATATGATCAAGCTACTCTAAACAAGTCGGTCAAGCCCGACATTAACATACTCTGTACCTGTGAAGTGCTGCCCATCACCGTTGCGACCGGTGCTACCCATAATTTGTTGTATTCCTTATAACTCGACAACCGTTTACCATTCCTTTGGCGGATCGATAAATAATCCTGATTACTAAATAAGTTCAGAAGGAACGAACCTTCTATCTATTAAACTGTGGGAAATATGACGTTTTTTCTAAGGCGTATCGAAAATTGAAGATAAACTTGATCTGCCTGCAAGTATAAAAAGCATATGTCCCAGATATGTCAAACCTCTATCTCTTACGGACATACCGACAGACGAACTGACAGACGGACATGTCTAGATCGACTCGACTGTTGATGCTGATCAAGAATATATATACTTTATAGGGTCGGAGATGCTTCCTTCTGCCTGTTACATACTTTTGAACAAACTTAATATACACTGTGTACCTCTTCCTATCTCTTATGGTTTGGCCTGTACGACGGTCACCAGTGAATGAGTGAGTCAGTAGAACACTTTTATATATATAGAAGTATAGTGATCTTGGCTTCCTGGAGAAACCACGTAAATATACGCTCTAAGCTGTTCTAAAATGTTATACTTAATCAATAAAGAATCCGTGATTCAACACATTTTTACATGAAAAATCTCAGATTTGAAAAAAAAATTAGGAAAACTATGGTCGACCGACATAAAATATTTTCACATATAGAATATATAACGCGCGGTCCTTCAACGAAAAATATTTTCCGAATTTTTAAGGGTATATGTGACAACCAGATTTGTCATTTAAGCTACTAAGTTGCTTGATCCAGCGATTTTGAAATGAGTTTGAACCCGATCGGATGAAAAACAAAAAATTTGCATCCAATGTATTTTATATAAATGCTATTAACTTCAAATCTGGGCATTTTCAACCTTTGCTTAGCTATTTTTAGCTTTTTCTGTCTGTGAGAATTTAAAATAGCTTCAGTTTATAAATGATTCCAGTATAGTTTCACTACCAAAGAAATTCAGTGCTCATATTCATGTCAGAAAAGCAATCAACTTGAAAGAACGCACTGCCTGTGTTCATGTCCCAAAAAGCAAGTAAGGGCTATAGTTCCGAATCAGGGCTGATTTTAGTACTGATTCGGTACTGAGCTCACCTGACGGCATGCAGCTTAAGTCGTTGAATGCTATTCTAAGCATAAGTATGGATTTCAATTTATTTTGCATTTGCCGTTTTGGTCAAAATCAGGAATATTTTGGTACAGAATTCTCAGTACTGAGATCGGAAAGATTTTGAATAGAATCCCTAACTTTTCAGCTATTATTGTGCTTCAATTCAGAACTGACTCGGACGCGAAAAGAGAAAGAGATTTCTGACCCAGAGCGGTTTGATTTTTTAAAGCAATTTCCAGCTTCATCATCTTGAAAGATAATTTTTGTAATACTATTGTTTGCTTTTAGAACCGAACCAAAATAAACCGGAACGAACAGCTTATTCGAGTACCAAAGCATAATCATTTTTGACTTATGTAGTCAACACTTTCCATGACGGCAACTTTATCACAATAATACCTCTGAAACGATATAAGGCCTTTGAATATAAAAATTTGAGGGTTTTCCCTATTCATACACTGAGATTTCAGAAAGGATTACCGCCTACTGCGCCGCATGCTGAACTGTAATTGAAGTGGTGGTGAAATAGGTGGACCTTTCGCTGGAAATGCCCATATGCTGAGCTGTCAAAATTGAATTACCGCCTACTGCGCCACTTGTTGAACTGTAATTGAATTCAACTCAAAAACGAAATAAGTCTGTTTCAATTTCTATTCTGCTAGACCTTCGGGTAGCAATTTCGAACAATCCCCCGGAAGAAAGTATGTCGTACAGTCGTTTCAAATATTATACACGATCCATATTCGAACGAAGTGGATTAAGAATTTAGTTTCCAAATTCTGAAACCCATTTGCAAAACTCTTCCGGCAACCCCTGCTCCTTGCCGGGGCTAATGATATGTATGGCATATAAAAAAAACTTGAAGAAGATAAAAAAAACTAGCAGCAACATTGCCGACATAAATCAAAATGTGTGCAGGTTTTTCTTCTATTCTTTCATTTGATGTTGTTGTTGTTTTTTTGTTGTTGTTTCCCCGTGCCGCCAAAAAGCGAGAAGTTGGCGAATGGGCGGTTGGCAGTTTTTGGAGAAGCTGCCGACGACGTCAAGTGCCGCTAAACGTAATGTAAATAAGCATTTAACAACAACAGCAGCAATAAATGGCATTACAAACAACGGGCAAATAAATCGCATTGAAGCGCAAATGCGCCAAAGATGCAACTCAGCCGCCGACGCGGCCGATGAAGTTGAAGTTGCTGCCGGAGTTTAACATTTACAACATGCAACAGATTTATGCATGCAGCGGCAACAAGCAGCAGCAGTGGCACATGGTGTTGCCGCAGACATGTTGACTTATGCTCAGCAGCTTCCCAAACTTCCACGCTTCAAAACACTTGGACATGCGATTCGAGTTTTGGAGGGGGGGGGGAGGAGTGTGTGTGTGTGTTGGCTTTTTATTATTGCCGCTGCACCTTGCAACATGGCAACAACAATCAAAATCGAAGAAACACTAAGTTGCTACTAAGACTGTAAATGAGCAGAAAATGATACATCAGCTAGAGAGGAAGTCAAATCAAAGAGATGTGCTTATTGAGTTTGTCTGGGTATTAGTGAGCTTTCAAAAGTTTCGGTCTAAGGGCAAGGCTCTGCCTGTCAAAGCTTTCACACACCTATAGTGTCTGTGTGAAAGCTTCTCCTTTGAAGGCGTGTTAACTGCCCTTTAACACCTCCCCTACAGCTGTTCAGCTGTCAATTTGCTAAACTTTGCACCCAACTTTGAGTTAATTATTTGTCTGGCCCCAAGGCTTACCTTAACATCAGACTCCCTCCATCCCCGCTCATCAGCATTCGACTGTTTCAATTTTAATTGCTTTTGACGATTTCTCGATTTGGTTTTTTTTTTTTTTTTGTGTTTTATTTTGGTGTTTTTTCTGTGATTATTTGTGTTTGTGTAGGGCGAGCGGGGGGGAATGGGGGCAGTTTGGTCAACTCGCCTAATGAGCTTTTTATTTGAGTTTGGGGAAAAACGAAGGGAAAATGAGGTTGGTTGTGTGCCGAGCCCATATAGCCTCGATTTGGAACACAAATTGTGTGATTAAACAACTTTGGCACCTGCTCCCCCTGCTCCACCTGCTGCTGCTGCTGCTGCTAGTTTGATTGCACTTCACACCTACAACGGCAACGGCGGCGTCATTGTGGGGCCACTTGCGCAACTTCTTCGCCTCGTTTTTAGTGTGTTTTTTTGTGTTGAGAATAAATTTGCTTGCTGACAGGCATCGAGAGGCCCCCAGAGGCGTCCCTGGTTGGCCATGATTTAAGGCAGATAATTGCACGTATTTAGAGCATTTCGTCTATAGACCAAACCCCGCCCCTTGACCGTCCAACTGTTTCCAATTAAATTTGCTTTTTGCTTTTCTTTACCAAGCAAGCAATCAACCACCCCCCATCAATGTTATTTTGGGCATTTTTACTTTAATTAAATTTTACACAAATATTTCGCAAAATTGAAGTTCTAGTTCCTACCCCTCAAATCCACCCTTGGAGTCCCTTTTTCTTCTTTTGCTGTTGTCTCTGCTTGGGATGGAGCAGATACAGACACCTGTTTTTGGTCAGGTGAAAAGCCATTTTGGTAAAAGGGTTTCCCTTTACTTGTATTCCTTGACAGGCCTTAAGCCCAAACTGGACAAGCAATTGGAGGGCCCAACTGACAACTTTGAACGAGACTTCTTGACTTTGGGCTTTTGTTTTGCACGTAGCTTTTATTGGACAGGCGCTAACAGACCAGGAGATTAAGTCATCGATGCAGAAAAAAAGGCAAAAATTGAGCCGAGGGATACCAACGAGAGTGGTCTCACAAGTAAGCGAACTGCACTGAGAGAAAAGTCAAGAAATTATGTACTTAAAGCAATAATGTTTCCTTTCAAAACATCAATACGTGAGGAAATTCTTGATTTTTAATACGAAACTCTAGTGAAATCTAGTGAAATATTGCCCTTACTCATACTCAACTTGACTCAGCGCTTCGGCCGCGAGTCGACGCAAAGTCCCTTGTTACAAAATCGTAGTTCTGATGCGAGCCGTCATGAGTAAAGTTCGTTCGGTACAAATACTCGCGATTACTCCTAGCTTCGGGCGCGAATCACCAAGAGTACTTGTAGCCGAAGTCAAAGTTTTGCTGCGAGATCTTACGATCAACGCTTGTACACAATCGTCACAAGCACACAAAAACAAAAACAATTTGTGAGCGCAAAAGAGATAGCATGATGTCCTATTTTTTGCATTTGTATTTTGCATACGCTTTCTCTTTCCTTTTTGTGGCATGTTGTTGTTTGAAGTTTTTAAAAGACAACAACAATTGCTTTAGGTACAGTAGAGCTTCCTCAGAAAAATTCTGAAAAAATATCCGGTAGATTTTTGTATGTTAACATATTGAGTTGGTAGTGTTTATATTGAGATTTTAAACATTGTTGGATATTCTATTTGTTTTTTGAAATGTTTTGTAATAATAAGAACTTATTTTTTTTTTTCATGTTTTTTGTTTTACATTATATTTTTTGTAGATTAAAAATGTTGCTATACCTTGAAATTTAAAGTGAAAAATTAACTCGTGATTTATATTTTGTTGTTTGCATAAACGGTTAAATTTTGAGATCATTGAAAGTATTCTTTCAAAATTTTACCATTATTTTTGGTCCCTGGAAAGGTTATTTTTACTGAGGGGTAGCTTACGAGTAGAGTAAGATCAAGAGTAGAGTGTGTGTGGAAAAGGCTTATTCTGACTCGGGTTATGAATAGCTTGCTCATATTATTACTCGTACAAAGCAAACAGCTTACTCGTTCTGACTCAATGTGCTTGCGATCATTTCGAGTGTGTCGAACCAAGGCGACGAGTCCAACCAAGCCAAGTAAGCGCATGAGTGTGATCGAACATTAGAGGCTTGTTGCAGGTTTCTGATGACAACTATACGGAGCGCCCTACGTCTTCCTAGCATTGTGGACTGTAACAAACACACACACAGATAGAGCAAATTGTTGAAATTACTGATGGAAAACGATAAACGGATAATGTTTTTTGTTCTTTTAGTATTTTACCAACCTTATAGAGACAAAGATAAAAAGCTTGCAGTGTCGTCAACTTTTGACACAAAAATAAATCAGCTGTTCGCTCACATTGAGGCGTAGAGCTCTCGTTGAATCAAACTCGCTCTTGGAATTTGTTGACAATGTCCGTCTCCCTCTAAACACCATAACAGGCGTCTTCTTTATGAAATAAAAAAAATTGTTCTGCAGAGGGTCACCCAAATTACCTAGCGGTATGAAATATGGTTTAAAACCTATTCTACACCAGCCAAATATATACAAAACAAGAATAAACTCTGTAACCTCTGTCGTGAAGTGCTGCCCAACACCGTTGCGACCGGTGCTGCCCATAATTGTTTGTTTTGCTTATAACTCGACTACCGTTCATACGATCTTTACCATTCTTTTGGCGCATCGATAAAATGTCCAGAAGGTTCGAACCTTCTATCTAAAAAAATGACGGAGATATGACGTTTTTTCTAAACTGCGGGGGCGGGAGGGAGCGTGGCAAAATTGAAAATAAACTTGATCTGCCTGGAAGTATAAGAAGCGTATGTCCTATACATGTCTAACCTTCCCTGAGATCTCTTTGTTCATACGGACAGACAGACGGACATGGCTATATCGACTCCTCTGTTGATGCTGATCAAGAAAATATATATACCTTATAGGGTCGGAAATGATTCCTTCTGGCTCTTACATACTTTTGTACAAACCTAATATACACAAAGAAAAAAAAAGGATTTGCAAAAATATCCATTGGATGACTTTCCGTATCCATTTGGACTGGATATGTCTTTAATATCCTTTTATCTTCCAATGAAATTGAAAAATCATCCAAAGGATATGAAAAATGATCATCCCTTGGATGATTTTTCAGCTCCGTTGGATGATAAAAGGATATGAAAGAAATATCCAGTTCAAATGTAAATTATTTTGGATCTTTGTTGTTACCTCTGGTACAGAGTTTTAAAATTTCATTAAAATCGGTCAAGCCGTTTCAGAGGAGTTTGCTAACTAACACGTGACACGAGATTTTCATATATAGGTCGAGAAGACTTTTTTGTGACTGTTTTTACAACCTTTATAATAAGTAAATCTGCAGCTTTTAGTCGGGTCGAAACTTAACAAAAAAAAGTTGAATTTATAACAACAGAAAACTCCTGTTTGTTTGCAATTTGCTTGCAAACAGTTTTGGTCATCGCTTTAGAAGCGGAAAGCATTGGCTTTCACACTAGTGCGACGAAGACCATAGGAGGCATACACACGCTCAAATGCAGAAGCCTTTGTTTTGCGCGCATGCTGCCTTGGAATTCCCAAACAGTTTTGACAACGCAGGCATGGAGAAAATGCTGTTGTAAGGTTGGTCCCTCTTGAAACAGCTGTACGATCTATCAGCCTCCTTTGTGGTGTTGTGTGTCTCTGTTTAAAGTTATGCGAAAGTATAACATGACCTCGAGCCGGCTGAAAACTGCAGGTTTACATCTCTTTAGTCATCATTGTTAGAATAAATTAGACTTGACTGTGCAACTGAAGGTGAAATCAACAGTTCTTAGTTTTTTCGGAAAAAGTTTTCGCCAACTGGATATAACTGGATCTGAAAATTTCACAATTTCGTGACTATCAATAATAATTTTGTGTACTGTTGTTTGCTGGAAATATCTTCAGTGTATTGGCAAAATTTTGGTACTTTGATTTCGAAACCACAAGAAATTACCTGCAAGACAACATGGAATCGCTTTATCAATTCTTCATCAACTTCCGTTATTCAAGCGGAAATTTCAGAAGTTTCGAAAAAATTCCGTCATTTGGTTTGATTGATCAACAAGAAGCCCTAATCTGTCAAGTAAACCTTGTTGTATGTACTATTTTTTTCTTCTATCAACATTTTCTTTATCCTCTTTGCGCCCTCTCCACCACAAAGAATCGTATCCAACCATGCAAAGAAGATATTCCGTATTCAAGTCGATTTTGAATACTCGGTCTTTGCAGCATCTTGTCGATATAAAAAGGTAGCAAAGGTACCAACTCATACTCGACGATGTACAACCTTTACCAACTATCGTTGTCAATACAAGTTTTAAATCTATGCTAACTTCTTCGCCGCCCATTATAGTTTGAAAAAGTACAAGTTTTTTTTCTATTTTGTGCCCTTAGCATCAAGAGCACTCACCATATAACATTTTTGTCTGAAAAAGACACTTTCGGCAAGGCTTGTTACGCGTCTTGTTGTTCTATAGTCTTTGGTCAGTCTCTATTTCTCTCGTTGGGTTCAAGTCTGTCCTACTCTAATCAGTGATTTGATTTGATGTTTAAAAATTTAAAGTGTGTTGGTTATGCCAAAAATCTACTCAAAATATACAGCCGACACTGGAAGCGAAAGCTGCACTAAAAAGACACTTTCAAATTGCTTTAAAATCATAAAAATTCGTTACAATTCCCAACTGGCTCTAGCACCTTAGCTGAGTGCTTAAAGACCGCTCATGTTAGGGGTTCTTGGTAGATATAAGATTTGTCAAATCGCTCGTTAAACCATCTAAATCTAAGTACTTCTCAGACAACCTCCCCACGTACTTGTGTTGATTTTTGACAACTTTTTTTGTTTTGGGAAAATTTTGACTGCGGTGGTTGTTATCTCTTTTTTTATTTTTTGTTTATTTGCCAAAGGCGAAATTTCCCTCTTCAACTGCGCCCACCCACCCGCATCAGTCCTACTTTAATTTGGCTGTTTCGCATAAAAAAATCTTGAGCACGTAATTATCCTTTTTTGCACACTTTACCTCGCCACCCCTCCTCCGCCTCTTTTGCATTCACTTATTTATTTATTTGGCTTTCCTTTTGGCGTTTCCTTTTCAACATTTTTGTTTTTTTTTTGGTTTTTGGAGCTTGTCGTTCTACTTGTACTTGTTATTTCGTTGGGCTATTCATTTTATGACATCTTGTTATTTTTATTGTTATTGAGTTGCCTTTTGTTATTGTTGTTCTTGTTGCCGCCTTTGGGGGCACATAAATTTGTGCCCCACGAAGATTTTCCTACCACGATGATGTTATTAATTTTTTTCTGTTCTGGCAACGAGCTTATTAGCGGCATGTTATGTCGCCGAGGCGAAGAGATCAAGTATCATATGACGACCCTTGTCCAGATGTAACAGCTTAGATTAGAAATCAAAGCCTTTTGCCGGACACAGTTTTTGGCAGCCAACAGCAACAACACATAATCAAATGCAAATTATCAGACAACGGGGCGTGGCACAACAAACGAAAAACAAAAGAAAAAGTTTCGATTCGTTGTACACACACGAAATATGTTCGTTCGTTTCCAGCTGCCTCCTCTCATTCGGTTTTCCATCTCAACCACAAAACAAAATTTATGTAGATTTGCTGTGGGTTTTTGGTATCTTTATTATTTTTGATTGAGACATTTCCAAGTGCGACTTCTTGGCCATGGTCAATTAAAACGGCCGCTCCAATAGCAGAGAGAGAGAGAGAGTCATGAACATAGGCGAATAGCAGAAATACACTTTTGTTTGGATATTCAGTTGATCAGTTGGATCAAAATTTGTTTAAATTTGATGCCATCGAAATACTCGCAATATAAAAAAATAGGGGAAAGTTAACTTCGGCTCGGCCAAAGTTTTGTATACCCTTGCAGTTTGTTTTTCTAAATAAGACTACTTTTCGGACCTTACTTTTCTATGGGAGCTGTACTATATAGATGTCCGACTTCGATCAAACTTAGTGCAATCATGGAAAAGCATAACAAACTGTTAAATACAAAATTTGGAGGCGATCCCAATTAAAACAAAAAAGTTTTTCTCACTAGAACTTCTTTTTCGACCGATCGTTCCTATGGCAGCTATATGCTATAGTCATCCGATTTTGACAAAACTTTGCAGAAATGTGTTAAAGTATAAAAAACAAAAATATGCCAATTTTGAGGACATTTCCATTAAAAACAAAAAAGTTTTTCTCACAAGAACTAGTTTTTCGACCGATCGTTCCTATGGGAGCTATATGCTATGGTCATCCGATTTCGACCAAACTTTGTGAGAATTGTGGGAAAAGTATATGAAATAAGTGATGCCAATGAGGGACGTTTCATTAAAACAAAAAGTTTTTCTCACAACAGTTTCGACCGACGTATGGGAGCATATATCCGATTTGACAAACGTAGAATGGAAAAAGTAAATAAAAGTGAGGCTGAAGCAAAAATTTCAAGAATAGTTTTTCGACCGACGTAGGGAGATATCTAGTCTCCATTATTGTTGGAGGAGCAATGAAAGACGTTTTCATTAAAGACAAAAAGTTTTTCTCACTAGAACTAGTTTTTCGACCGATCGTTCCTATGGGAGCTATATATAAATTAAAAAAGGGTTATAGTCATCCGACTTCGACCAAACTTTTAGAATTGTGTAAAAGTATATAAAATAAGTGTATGCCAATGATAAGGACGTTTTCATTAAAAACAAAAAAGTTTTTCTCACTAGAACTAGTTTTTCGACCGATCGTTCCTATGGGAGCTATATGCTATAGTCATCCGATTTCGACCAAACTTTGTGAAATCATGGGAAAGGATAGTGAACTAAGAAATACGTACTTTGGAGGCGTTTCCATTAAGAACAAAACATTTTTCTACTAAACTAGTTTTTCGACCGATCGTTCTATAGCTATATCTAAGTCATCGATTTTGACCAAACTTTGTAAAATTGTAAAAGTATATAAAATAAGTGTAAATGATAAAGACGTTTTCATTAAAAACAAAAAAGTATTTCTCACTAAGACTAGTTTTTCGACCGCTCGTTCCTATGACAACTATATGCTATAGTCATCCGATCCAGCCGGTTCCGACAAATGTGCAGCTTATTTGTACCAAAAGACTTCGTGCAAAGTTTGGTGAGGATAGCTTTAAAACTGACGGAGGAGATAGCATAGAAACGGACGGACAGACAGACGGACAGGGCTAAATCAACTCAGCTCGTCATGCTGATCAAGAATATATATACTTTATGTGGTCGGAAATGCTTCCTTTTATGCGTTACAAACATCCGGACAATTTTATAATACCCTCTGCAAGGGTATAAAAAGATTCATATAAGTAGAGCAGCAATTTCCATACTCTGTCTTGAGAAATAGTCTCATCGATATGGCAGCGTTGCCACCCAATCACTTATTTCAATAGTCGGAAATTTATTGTAGAAATTAGTGTTCCTTAAGCTCAATTTACACGACCTGATCTCTCAGGTGAGTTTTGTATCTGAGTATCTGTCAGCCCGGTGTAATAGAACTGGCTCAAATTGAACTGACCGCTCAATGAACCATTGGTTTTGCAACTGAGTCAACTAAGATTCGCAGACATGTGTAAATGCTGAACTAAGTTGCTCAGCTGAGTCTTTTGACACTCAGGTCTGAAAAACTCAGCTGAGCGATCAGGTCGTGCAAATTGAGTTTTAGCTTTCGAAAAAAGTTCCATCAAAGTGCTTGTTTAGCCTTCTCAAGGTCGGGGAGTGATTATAATTCAATAATCCTCAAGAAATCAACAAGAATGATATGAACATATGGACACAAGCAGGTTAAGGTTTGGAGTTTTGAAGATGAGGATGAACGAAAAACCATAAGAAGAAGACGAATCCTTTACATATGTCCGAGAATGCTTTATCATATCCAAAAGGTCACCTGATGTGTCTTTTTTATGACTTAATTCAACTTAACTTTGTGTTTATCGGTTCGGTTCAGCATTTTCGAAAGGAAGCCGCTTCGGCTTGAGGTACGGCTTATCAGCTGGAACTATGCGGTCCGGTTTCGGTTTGAACCGTTTTTCATACCTGCTTTATAGGGTGCTTCCTTCTGGATGTTACATACATTTGCAAAAACTTCATATACAAAGAGTTCCTTTAGTACAGCGTATAAAAATCTTGATGATGATTGTGTTTAAACAAATTTGATGATTCATGAACATTTGATAGATGTTGGGTAAAATTGTGTCAGAAATATTTTTTTTTAAATTCAAAAAACAATTCGAAGTAAAAAAAATAGTAAAAAATTTTAAAATTTGCAGGTTCATAGAGATGCATAGATAGGTCGATTTTTCAAGCTTTATAATCATCTTAAAAATTATTTATTTTAAAGCTTTTAAAGAGCTTATTCACTTTGCTATCAGTACAAATAGTTTTAAAAAGCTCAATTGATTTTATCATGCATATAATGCTAAAAATTTTATGTATTAAATAACATTCACTTATGCAGAGGCAGGATGGAATTGTGTAATTGTTTGTGACGTACAATATTCTAGGAGAACTGTGCATCGTCTTTGTTTAAGTCAAACTGGCAAAACTTGCAAACTGTCTAAGTCAAATTGGCCACTGATCTTTCTTTTCTTCAAAGGGATTCTTTTGCTTTCTAAAAATCTTTAAATCATTAATAAAACTCAATTAATAAAACTTGATCAGCAAACTTACAATGTTCTCCATTTGGAAATCACAGCAAAAAGTTAAACAAAAATCAATCTCTCCGCTTAGTTTCAATCAAAGAGCATGGTCACACTAAAGATCAATAGGAAATCAAATCTAAATAGGCCTTTAAACTGTATTTGTTATATCTCTTAGTATTACCTTCCTTTTCTTACTTTTTTCTGGGCACACTGAACATTCTGTAAAAAACAGCTGATTGACGAAATCTATTTCGTTTCGGGGAATACCATTATTATGTGACAAAGATTAACAGGAGTGTTCTTCAGGTCTGAAAATATTTTAAAAAGTTTATAAAATTGTAAAGTTTGAAAAGGTTGATTAAAGAAATCTCTCAACCCATTTGTATTTCCCAACTGAAGCACTTGTTCAGCTTCCAAAAGTTGGCCAATTCGTCTAGACTCCGTCTGGGTTAGGTAGTCTGCCGCCAGCATCCACGCCTATCGATTTCAATCGGTCGAATTTGTGCCATAAACACGCCAAAGCGCAATCAAAAAGCGTTTTTAATAATGCGCTAAGTGATTGTTAAGCTCGAGACTCAAGCGTGTGGCTTTCCCAATCTGGCAGAGATTCCAAAGTCAAAGTCAAGTCACGTCATTACTTCTGCCGACCCACGCGGCCTTCGGTGACACCCGCAACTACGTGGAGCAGAGGTAAGTCGTCGGCGCCTATTAAAACTCAATTACATTTAATTAATCAATCCGACGACTGCATGGAAGATGACGTTGCACAATTGAGAGGATAAAGTGGAGAGAGATGAAGCTGAAGTTGGTCAGCCAATTGACATTGGGGCTTCATTAGAGCCCAAATTATCAGTGCAAACAAATGGGAAACTGTTCAAGGATGTCAGCCAAGATTAATTACCCTCTCCTCCTGACTTATCCCGTCCAACTATTTGAAACCTGAGAACCAGAGATTACAAATGACAAACAATGCAGCGAAAGTTGCGGAGACGTCACCTGGGCGCTTCTTGTAAAAATATTTGTCCGCACCACCCCCTCCTACCCCCCTAGAGAACAACAGGAAAAATTACTTCATTAAAAGTTCGAAATGAAGAAGAAGTGTCCAACAGAACGGTTTCTTGTTGTTTGTTCCAGGGGAAGGTCGGCTACTGCTCTCCCGATAAGAAACTCATAATTGGTGTCATTAAAAAAGCCATTTCGGAAGTTGTTAATCTTCCGCAGCGTCGCATCGCCATCGCCAACACAGCGCTGGGGCGACAATTATGCCAACTAGCGGGAGAGCCCAAACGAAAGGAAAACACCAGCAACAACAACGGCAAAATAAAGATACATAAATATGTAATTTATTAAAAGAGACAAAAAAAAAAAAAAAGGAAAAAAAGTAAAGTAGAGAGCAACAGCAAAACAGTTTACAACAATGCGTTGGCTTTTGTTTATTGTTATCATTATTTAGCCAACTGATAGGACAGCCCAGAGAGACCAGAAGCAGCAGCAGTTGACACTGGAGTAGGAGTTGAGCAAATACGAAGGCAGATTTGTGTTTATGTGTTTTAGTTCAAAGGGTAGCAAAAGCATGCAAGGCTGGTAAATACTGGGTTTGGTAAGCGATTCCGACCTCAAGTACCTCGGTTGTTTCTCAACGAAAGTTCTTGAAACTTTCAAAGGAGCTTTCCTAAACTAAAAATATGAAGCTGTGCCAGTTTTATGCAAATAACTAACATAGAAAGTTTCATAGGAAGATAAATAATAAAGAGAAAAATTTCAAAATGTGGCGGAATTTTTTGAATACTAAGCTAAAATGGTGATTTCAATTCTCTGCAATCGAAACATCTTATAAAAATAACCTTTGATTGCTGCTTTTAAGCAGCCGTCAAACTGGATTCCTCGCAAAGCTGTGACAAAAGAAGCTCCAGTAAAAAAAGTGTACAGGCGGAAGGCGATCGAATTAGGGAAAGCAGGAGGTGTTGGACGACTGAAACTTAGTTGGGAAAAACAGGTGTTGAAAGACATTAAGTCGCTTGAACTGACCAACTGGTGCCAGCTCGCACAAGACAGAGGCGAGTGGCGGGCATTAATAGCAGCGGCCGAGACCGTCAAACGGTTGTGATAGAAATATCGGGCCAAATAAGAAGAAGAAGAAACTTAAAATTCTGCGTTGACCTATAATCTCAACTTATCCTAAGCTTTTGCGCATTTTATAAGAATAATGAAAGATTTCCAAAATTTCTTAAAGACACCTTTGAAGTTCCAACTTTAAGTAAAAGTTTAGAAAATCTTTCACAAATAGCAATGCACATAAATTTTAGTGTGGCAACTCTGCCGCCACTGGACACGAGCGACTATCGACTATGGTCACACTATGACGCAGCTATCATCTGCCTTCTCCAGCATCCTCAGTGGTATTTGGTGTGTGAGACTTGCGGCAGCGGCCAGCTCTCGGAGCTGGACACGACCAACAAACTACAATTTGTATTAAACTTTAAGTTAAGTGAAACAATTAATATTAATCGCTATAAGTACAACTTCCTAATCGCGATATTAGAATCACATTAACATGGTTCTACACGACCAAAAGAATACAAATTACACGAATCTTAGGTCTTTTGCGCAAAAAAACGTTCCCCAGGAATCAAGTCAAAGTCTGAAATTTGAGTTCTCGAGGAATAACTTGAAAAATAATCAACCTAAGTGGGTTCAAGGTTTCCGCGAACCTACTTACATTTACGATAAGCAACTTTCGTCCATACAGCAAAAATGTTTTTTATCCTGGTCTCCATACAAAAGTTGATTCGTACTAAGTAGTATAAAGCACACGAATAAAGAAAAAGTACTTATTTATTCATAGGGCCCTGTTCCTGTTTTCGAGTCGATTTTCGTGTAAACGTTAACATTTTGCATCCAATTTAAGTAACGTTGTATAGAAGGTGAAAAATAGTCCTACAGTTAGCTTGGCGAACTGCTGGTGGAATCAGGCGTTAAAATGCCAACACTGTCAAAGTCCGGAGTTTATAAAGCTGTCATAAAATTAGCGATGAGTCTTAAGGATACATTGAAAAAGGAGCTAAAAATGATTTTTGGTGTCTTCATTTTGATGGTAAGACAATTTGAAAAAAGGAATTTCAAGCTGTTGTCCTTAAGAATGCTACTCGGGAAATAAATCTAGCCGTGCTAGTCCTTGAAAACGGGCGATCCTGGACCATTTTTGTACAATGTCATTAAAAATGTAAACTAGACCATGTAAATTTGATTCTAAAATTTAGTCAAATGTTTAATGTGCATGTGCTAAGCAAATTATTTTACATCCTTTGTGGTTACCATTTCTAATTGTGGAAAACTTTATGTAAACTCTTCTTAACTGTTTACTTTCAACACTTTACGTTCCTGAGATACGGTGTGGTGTTAGGTTGCTCAAATCTTCAAAGTTCCTGCAAGTTTAAGGTTCATTTACCAGTCTAGTTAAGGCAAATGATTTCAAATTGGGGATTTTCCAGCAACCTAAAGCTCTTACACTCTTACACTCATGATTGTACTTAATCTTCTATTAATATTTATTGTTTCACTTATTTGGTTTAACAATATTTGCTGGGAGCTTGGCCTGAGCTCGACCAACACTACTACCACTGGTCGTGATTGTGTGGTAATCGATTGTCGCTGGTGATTATTGTGGTCAGAGTCGCCACAGGTTAATTAATTTGCAGTTCGCTGAAGTGTAAGCAACATAAGACAAATCTTTTTGGAATCATGGGAAGCATAGCAAACTAAGAAATACCAAGTTTGGAGGCGTTTCCTTTGAAAACAAAAAAGCTTTTTCTCACTAGAACTAGTTTTTCGACCGATCGTTCCTATGACAGCTATATGCTATAGTTATCTGATCCGGCCGGTTCCGAAAAACGTGCAGCGTATATGTACTAAAGATGGCTTTTTAATAAAAGTATTGAATTAAAAATATCAATGAAAAGTCTGCAGGCGGCTTGTTTTCTTCTATTTACGAGCACGTTTTGCTGGTGGATGGTCTTTTCTTTGCCTTTCTTTTTATACCCTTGCAGAGGTTACTATAAAATTGTCCGGATGTTTGTAGAAGGAGACATAAAGTATATATATTCTTGTTCAGCATGACGAGCTGAGTTGATTTAGCCCTGTCCGTCTGTACGTCCGTCTGTTCGTCCGTCTGTTTCTATACTATCTCCTCCGTCAGTTTTAAAGCTATCCTCACCAAACTTTGCACGAAGTCTTTTGGTACAAATACGCTGCACATTTGTCGGAACCGGCCGGATCGGATGATTATAGCATATAGCTGTCATAGAAGCGATCGGTCCAAAAACTAGTCTTTGTGAGAAAAACTTTTTTGTTTTTAATGGAAACGCCTCTAAAGTACGTATTTCTTAGTTTACTATCCTTTTCCATGATTTCACAAAGTTTGGTCGAAATCGGATGACTATAGCATATAGC